>JANTCA010090857.1:0-13592 GCA_024741275.1 Chironex yamaguchii
AGATAATTCAGTTGTGAGCTGAAACTACGAAGAAAGGACGTCTTCTTTCTCTTGTTTTACTGCGCATGCTCAACAGTACTAACGGGGGAATTTGACGTAACAAATCACATATTGCATACGAGTCACAAAACCTCTAACTCCTTGTTTTCCATTTGTTCTTCTCCCACCATAGCACACCCGCCCCCGCCCCATCACCTTTTCAAGAAATAATATTACCCTGCGTTTTTATTTCAAACCTAGGGATTTGGTGGCGTAGTCATCAGTCAAGGAGTCATTACATTCGCCTCTGAGAAACAAGACCACGGTAGATTAATGGTCAGCGCATTCAGCCCGAACAGGCTTATCATAGTCATTACTTCAGAATCTCTACAACAATGACTTAATTCTATACAAACCAAGTACTCATGTCACTATAGTGTAATGCATATACTTTATCGTATTAAAGAAGAAGAGGAGTCACTCATGTGGATTTTAAATTTATATATATATATGCCCCACTTTCCAATATATATATATATTTGTCAAGAGTGGAACGTGTATATATATATATATATACATATTTGACAATGTGGATTTAAGAAGGGATGAGGGAAGAGCGAATCAATCAGTGATACTTGTATCGCTTTTCAAATTCAAAGCACGTGCCAATGGAGGGTTAGCAGGGTATCGATAACTAACATCGTTAAAGCTGTTACGCAACATTGATTACAACATAGATTATAAGGTAATTTCTCAAACTTAGTCTCAATTTTAATGAATTGCTTTTTACTGCTTACCTCAACTTGATAAAATAGAAACCCTGAAGTTGATTTCAGGTCTCTGCATTTCTCAATGCCTAGATTGTCTTGGAAGTGTCTTCTGCAATCCTCGCCACTTCGTCCATATGTTAGTAAATTCTCCTCTCCTTGAAATGTATACATACTGAGAGATACTGCAGAAACATATTTGATATTCAAATCTAAGAGAAGGCTCTTGACGACATACTTCTGCGTGTAAGGAAAAGAGATAAAAGGCCTGTTATAACAAATAATGTGCCTTCAACAATACCACAGTGTGCCAAAAACCTGATGGCGTGACACTCTTGATAATTCCGACGGGGCATCCTTTTTGACGGACCAATTCCTTCATTAATAATAGTGATGATACCCCAAAAGCCATAAAAAAGTAGAAGCACTTTAGAATCTGACGCAAAGTAGAAGTCCAGAATTCTACTGTTTGTCAAGCAATAAATAATTGTTACATTTTTAGCCAATAGGACATCAGGAAATTTACAAGCATTGTAGTTTAAGATTGCTCCCAACGAACAACGAGGGAGAACCGGAGGTGCAAAATGCTTGTTGAATAATATTACGATAATAAGTTACTTGCTCCTTGCACTTAATTCGGTCACATACGGGAATCAGCATATATTGGTGAAGGCATATTTGCAAGCGCAGATTAATACGTGTCTGTAGGGCACTGCTTATGACTGTCACAATAAAAAAACTATGAAATCCAATGTCCGGTACTATTTCATACAAGTGTCCTAACAGGAAGGTAATTGTTCAGTTTCTCTTGTTTAATTTCTTGCTGTGATTCTTGCCTTTCGATTGTATTGGGCAGGCATAAGCTTATCCAGTAGAACCTGTCTATAGCGGACATGCTATATAGCGGACACATTTTCTAGATAAGGACCGAATCATGGTCATCTTCTCAAAGAAATACATCTATTTATATTCCGGACACTTTTTGTTGGAGCCTTATGAACATATCCCATAAAATTAACCTGTGTATAGCGGACACTCGTATTTTAATCCAATTTAAACTCCAAGCTGCATAACTCCATCGCCCGTGAATTGTGAGGCAAATATAAACCGATAAAATTCATAAGGATTTTTTGAACAACGCAACTATTCCAAACACTTCGCTACTTTAGCATCTATGTTCTCAATTATTTTCTAACCAATGTACCTCATGATCATCACCATAATAAGTATAATCCATCGGTAGTTCCAATCGAAGTCTTGCACGTCTATTTACTCTCTTCCCTGTAACTGTCCCACGGATACAACTGTTGACAACTTTGAGAAACGAAGTTTAAAACATTGTTATGCATAAACGCACTTTTTTCATTTTCTTCACGAAACAGTGAGAAGCTCCATATAGCGGTCACCTGGTAATAGCCAACACTTTTTGCAGGAAGCGTAAGTGTCCGCTCTAGACAGGTTCGACTGTAGAACAATACAGTGTAACGGGCTTTCAGCCTTAAACAATAATTATGCAAGAATATAGTAACGAAATTTATGCGCGTCTAGAATCCATGTTCACTTGTCTACAGTCTCTTTCCTACTTCAAACAACGATAAAAGAAACTTGCGCTAAGCTTCTAGGTGTAGTGAAAACAAACTTCGTTTACTGGTTCGTGACTGCCGACTACTTGGTTGTAAGTGTTTAAATGGCTTTTTATCTTTTCAGAGCCTGATGGAAACAAATGTGGATTGACTGTGACTGTTGTGCCAAAAGCAATGGCAAGTTCACGCAAAATGACTTGATCTGATCAAAAACTAATAGTCAGCTACGCTACTTAATAACTGGTGAAGCTCATGGGCATTTATTATAAAATTGGTTCAACGGTCGTTGTAGGAATTGTTGGAGAACATTCTGTACAATAAATACTTTGACACTGATTAAGCGTCAATACAAAAGCACTTCAAGATTGAGATTCGTCGTCATGGAATTGGTACCAGAAGAAACGCTCTGAAAATATACATTTGCACTCTAGCCCAGACGGGAAACCGTTGTCTCTTTCAACGACCTTTGACTAAAACGTTCACCACCTACAGAGCGACTGTTGGATCATCAAAATCAACACACGGAATAGGTGATATGTGCATTTTTGTGGTTAAGCAATGTGTCTATTATCAACAAGACCATAGATCAAAATCAAAATTCCTTTTGTAAACATAACAGTGAATGAAAGAACACCTTAGGTAACCCTTTCGCTCCTAGGCGGTGGGTAATGCCACACGTCAGTCACAGCTGAAAGTTGAAGGGAGATCTAACAAAGATAAATGCATAGTCTAAATCAATTTCATTGTGTTCATACTTGAGACAAAATGCTCCAGGACTCACTGAAAAGAGCAGTTTCTTCGATTGTTTCTGGTTCTAGTGTCTGAAACGTAAACATTTCAGATTAACAGTGACACATAGTTAAGAACTTTGTTATTTTCTTTAATCCGGAGGTATTTGCATATATTTTTTTTGTATTAAGCTTGTAGAATGTTGAGTGTGAGTACAATAGCAGGCACTGGATCCATCTGAAGGTCTCACCTATGCAAGGGTTAAAAATGTTGCATCTTACGCCCTTTTTGTGGGTAACGACTAAAGGTTTCTGAAATAAATTAAAGGGATATCCTGGCTCCTATCCTCAACAAATTTTAATTACCACCATTATAAAGAGGTTTTGAGCATGAAAATTTTGGTAACCTGAAACATCAGCAGATACTTATGAAAAGCCCAGAACTTTAGCACGTAATCAACAAAATGTTACACTACAATAAAACTTGTAAAATTTTAGCGACTCAGATTTCTACACAATACCATGTGTACGTTGACACACTAAAATTTACGTCTCTTTACTCATTTTTACATCAAAACCGTGTAAAACTGAGTCTGATCTTTTCTTTGGCTTGTAAATATAATACATATAAACAATAGAGTTTCACATTAGACAAACAAGAACTTCTTTCGCCATTATATACTTCCTTAACCTTAAAGTAAAATGGTAAAAAAATTCTTTGCCATTAAGCTTTACTATTTACCATTTAGTCTTTAAATTTTACGAACCCTTTTGCAGTCAAGGCCTTGGTGTTGTTTCCGTTTTGGTGCTTTTTGATATTTAGGGTAGATTAGGTTATTTAAAAACGTCTTTAAACTGGTGTTCTAAAAGATTTTCAATCTCAACAAAATTCGTGTCCGCGTTTTAGTAATCATCATGTTTAGTACATTTGCGCGGTCCGCGTATTAAACGTGGTCTTTCTTTTTAAAACTTTACTGTAAACAGTAATATAAGTCAAGCCAGATTTTTCCTGTCTAATTTGCCGAAAGGGCAAACTCGTGTTCCTATCTGGAAAGTCAAATAGTATCTCCTGGGCCAAATTTTGTACACTGATTTGCATACAGGATGACCCAAAGAGGTCAAGTAAACAATACTTGGCTCTCAGGGACGAATAACCTATTATTTGTTTAAGTCTGGGTTCATCGTTTGTGGCTTTGTTTACATCGCTCGATATACTTCATTTACTTAATTGATCATCTACATTTTAGTTCATGTTTGTTTTATTCTTTGTTTGTCTGCTTCTCTATGTCTCTATATATAATTGTTTACTTAATCATTACACACTTAGTCCCTGTAAAATTGACAAGGGCTGTTGAAATTTGCAAAATGACTTCACAAATACATCCACGTTATGTGTAAGTCACCTCTAGCTTGTAAATACTTCATGGCGCGTCTGAGGCCTGTTTCTTTCATGTCGTTCTTTTTCATTTATCTGCTTGTGGCAATGTTGAAAACGTTCATTCTTCACTATTGTAACTACACGGGTTAAATATATCCGTTCACAGGAAATTCAAACGCTCCAATGTAACTTGTGGCAGTAAAACTGGACCTCTATATAAGGCATTATTCCACCCAATGCTGATGTCCTTTTATCCATATTTCTTTCGAACTTTTCTCAGGACATGTTCGCAGTCAAGAGCAAACAAACTCTTTATAGCCCTGTCGCCCCCGTCGGGAGAAACGACAAATTTGTGGAAAACACTTAAAAGAGTCTCATTTAGAGTGAATTCATTCCTCAATGAAAGCTCTTGGATAGCCTTACAATGCTTGGAATCCACCACAATCAAAGCAGAGGGCTTGATTTCGGCACGTTTTTGAACAGATGCAAAGCAAAAATTCCAAAGTGTAAAATTGCACAATAAATGACAACTCATTTATGAACAAATTACCTTGCTTGATAATGTTGATTTTCTCCGGTGCCAATAGGTTGCATAGGTGTTTAACTATTACATCCAAATCTTCAAATCAGATTGCTTCTCCTTCACAATGCGTATAAAGTAAATAAGGGCCAAACTTGCAGTTCCTTTTTCTCGCTATTTTCCTTAGTTTAAGCAAGGCAGTGTTAATAGTCTTGATACAGTTTGAGTACGATTTCTGCTAGCTTTGGTCTGGTTTCATGGCTTCGCTACCAAAAAAAGTTAGATCCTTCGTCGAAAGCATCAGTATTCTTCTCGGAACCTTGCTGGTGTCCCCATGATTAGCACTTCATTGAATAAGATGGGTATTGTATTTTGATTGCAGAGATTTTATGTGAACTAGAATTGGGGTACTTCATGGCCTTGAGCTCCCATTTCTTTTAACTCCCCTCTACAACCTTAAAAGCTTAATAATCCTTTCAACGGTCTTAGAGAACTGACGGTGACCTACGTTTCGCTTTAAAACGAGACAGACAAGATAACAGCTCAAATCTGTGGCCACTTGCAGCCCAAAGTGTAACCACAAGTGTATAAACGGTCTCAGCAACTCGATCAACATTTCAAATCGAGGCAACAACTAGATGCTACATTCAAATTAACTAACAGCGGAAGTGTGTCTGAAATATCGATCACTGTTACGATTAACGGCTAATGTCCACTTAAATAAAATCATACTCAATAATAATAACCCAAATATTCTTAAGTGCAAGACATTTAAATTTAATTTTTCAAAACGTACATGCAACTCATAGCATCAGATGCTAGGCACGTGGACATATCGCAATATAGCTACTAAGTGATGACGTCATAAAGATCAATTTTTAGAATATTTAGCTTTTGTGAAGGGCATGTTTACCACTGCCAAAAGCTATGCTTTTGCTAGTGTCTGTTTACTTATTTGCTTGTTTGTTTGTTGTACCTGTATCTGTCAGCAGTCCAACTCAAAACGATCTCTTGGTATTCTACCTTGCTCGAACTGATTCTTTTCTGGCAATGATCCGGTCCATGATGAATCGGATTAAATCCTGGGTTTTGGATTATTTTGTAATTTTTAATTATATTGCGGTAAATTGAAACCAGTAACCATAATAAAATTTGTCGATATTCAAGCAATCACATTAAGTAAATTAAGGAAGTACAGGTCTATTATTTTGGTGTAAATCTAAACATAGCGGGAACAAAGGCGCATGGCGGAGGTCTACGAATGTCGTACAATGGACCAGTTTGTCGTTGGTAAACAGCGGACTAAGAGGGGCTGACTGGGCTGAAGCCAGGGCTATGCAGTATTTAGGATCACCCAAACCTTGCATGCAAAAAAAAATCATTGTTTGTATTTACAAGTATTCCTATACAGGCCAAACGAGGCTATGGAAATGGGAGGGTGTTTGAGAGAGACTGACTGTGCGATGAACATCAAAGGCGATGCATCGAAACATGATCTGATTCATTGTTTTAAAGGAAATAAGCGTTGAGAACTGGATAAAGTACAGTTAAAATGTAAAACAGAAAAACGGATTTTAGCAAAGATTTAGGAAACGAAAGAAATCCGTTTATTTCTCGCAAACTTTTAAATTCTGATTTAGAAACAGGCTGCCAGGGAAGTTTTTATTTTAGATGAGCAGGAGGATGACGACAAATTCGATGACATTGAGAATATTTCATATCATATCATTCATATATGGCTTCTGTTTGATAAACATTTTGTACTACTTTAACAAAGAAAACAGTGGCCTGAAGAAAAGCAAGAATGTATTTTTGAAATAAGCGCCCCTCTCGAATTAGCGCCCACCCTAAAACTTAATTATAAAGAATTGTATAATTAACGCCAAGAGCGCTATATTGAGCATTTACGGTAAGTACTCACAATACTCCACATGATTATGTCGTACTGTGTATCTATCTATCCATAATGGTTTCAAACTTCAGCGGAGAGTGATCATTTTCAACATGAAAAATAAGATACGACATAAAGTCAGAAGTTGCAAGTGACAAGGGAAACCCAGTCTGCTCTTTGCTATGAGTATTAAAAATGAACTTGTAAGCGCACTGAATTTCAATGCGTCGTAAATGCCTTTGCCATCATTAAAGTTCCGAAACATATAATTTTATGATAATGTCAATTTTAATACAGTTCACTTAATTTTGATTTGTTTAATTACAGCAGAAATCATTTTGATTGCAAAGCCCTCTTGACACGAATTCACAGTAGCAACCATGGGCCCCTGGTCGTCTTAATCCACCCCTGTTGGTAACCATTATCTACGAATATAAATATCCATTTGCAATGGCTCTTTTGACTTACTGCGGGCTTCGTTACAGCTCTAAGACTTTCTGATTGGACGAAATAACCTAGCATGTGGGTTCCAAATCCCGAATTTTCGTCCTATGCTAAGCATCTAATCACTTGGTGATCCGCTATTTGGCGATACGCCATAAACATTGTGTCCTAAAATTCTTCTAAATTGTTAGATATTGATCTAAGCGGGTGTTTACTTCTATGGCATTACTTGGATAGTTATAGGACATTACGCAGTGGACTGCAGTAGTACAGCAATACAGTTCACGTGAGCCCAAAGCAATAAATCTTTCACCCACACAACTTTGATCCTACGTGCAAAGATTGAGGCAAAGGTCACTACGTTTTGCTGCGTGATGTCTCTTCGTTTTTGTCTCTATCAACACTGCCGAGCACAAGTGAGATGTGCGCTTTGGTGTCTCTACAAATTTTCCTTTTGTTAGTATAAAACAATGGATGCTGCCTCCTAGCAGGAATCACTTGGATGTTAAATGAATTTTACATTATCACTTTTGGCTCTGTCTTTACAGTTCTGATCGCTGCTTGGGTATAAACGAGCGCACCGCATTTGTTTATGACATAACCCGAGGTGAGAATACATCATCTTCGGCAAAGATTGTCACGTAATTACATCGTAACTTAATGGGCAGCCGCAAATGACCTGCCGCAATTTGGGTGTTCTATCTGGGTAATATGAAAAAAACCCACTGCTTGTACTTATTGATCTACATAGTCATCATTAACTCGTTCAGATGTGTCCCGTTTTTTAAAAGTTCGTATTGTTTTAACACTGGACCGCAAAAACAAACACTCAAGTCTGCGACCCTTACATAAAACACCGGTTATTTTTTTCCCGAAACGTGCAGCACAGACATCTCGAAAAAATCAAGACGTACATTTTGTACAGGCAATAAACGTGTCTACGTTTCCACGCACAATTATTTCATGCGTCTTTCTTCGCTGATCATAAGCAGTACGGGATGAAACATTAGTCCGAAAATAATATCGTCACTTACCTTGTCAAAAGTCCTCTTGATTTCAATGTAGGTACAACTTCTTTCCAATGGTAACAGCATGTTATGGCTTGCTGGCTCACTGTGCTGATCAACTCTTTTTGTGCCTCCTGTTAACATATCACATTTCACAGACTGGCTTCTTCCTTTTTGAAATAACTTTTCTTTGTTGGATCCAAATAGGTAATAACAACTAGAAAGGTCATGGTTATGTTGAGCAGCGACAAAAAGTTCCTGTAATGGTGATTCTTGCTCATAATTAAATGATGTCGATACCGTTATATTCTGTGTATCAAGAGCCCATATGTTATAGTACTGTGGCTTTTGAAAATCATATCCTGTACCCACATAAAACCATCTTGTTAGACACAAATATTCTAAAAGCAGCTTGATCCACATCTTTCCATTCATTGTTGGCAACTAGTTAGTTCAAAGCACGTCTCACTCACCCTAAAAATCACACAGGTGACGTCTGTGTTATTCAAATGTGACTTACAGTCCTTCAGTGTTTCTTAAATGTATGCCATGCTTAGCACCAAATGCCATCGAAGTACAGCTTCACCCTTGTAACAGCCTATGCAAAATTGGGATTACAATCGCTAACGAGAATTTTTCTGTAGGGTATAACCCATAAAGTGGTTTGAGGTTAGCCATTGAAACTTCATCTGGTGTGAAGGACAAAATTGCATTGTTTTGGTTGAGGGCACAAAGGAAGCGGAAGTTTACACAATTCTTTGGGGAAAACGTCAGTGGGTGGAGATTCCTGCACACGACCTGTTCAAATTTCCTTGTTTCAATATGCGGAATGAATAACAGACTGTTTCTTACATAACAAAAATTTGTACAGCTTTATTTTACTTAAAAACAAGACTAGAATGTACTTAGAAAACACTAGACCACCAAAAATGGGCTACTTCGCCGCTGTATTTAGACTTTGACTCACCCAAGGCCTCCGACGGTGAGGTGGAGCGGGGGAGACTAGACTACTTTTCCAAAGTTGACTCTGTTTTCAATTCAAAGTACATAAGTCGTCTCAGCAGACGATTTTCTCTCTGACAACACTAAAGAAGAATACGTTGTAGGCTTTCAAATTTTTTACAGAGCTGTGTTGACTGCGAGCTTATGTCAGACCATGGAGTTTTCTGAGTAGAGCACTAAGCTATACCTTGTCGGAGGCTTTAGACATGTCAAGCCTAACTGCTCATGCTTCGTCACAAGACTTCAAAGAGTAATTAATCACTCAGAGACAATACTGAACAGATCAAATGTTAATGTACTGGAGAAAACTCCATACTAAGTAAGAGAAAAAAGGTCATTGGAGTGAAAATGTTAAAAAAAAGAGAAAATCACTGATCAAAATCGAAACAACATTTGTTGATTTCAAAAAGACTAACCTTTCTATAGCCCCATGGAGTTCTCTATTTTTCTCGGATTCCTCAAAGGCAGGGATTATACTGAGAACCTCCACCAAGATGGAAACCTTTTATCTTATCCCTACATAAAGCATGGGCCAAGACTTATTAAAAGAGGAGACATGGGATATTTGTGTCATGACATCTTATGGTGTTAATGGTGAGACATAAGCGGCGTGGTCAGGGCTATGAAAGTGGGGGTGGGGATACAGGAATGAGGGTATAGGGGCGTATCCTCAGGAATATTTCAGCCACGCCCTCTGCTTTCGTTTAGAATGCATCTGCCGAAGTCATAGTAATATTTCAAAGCCTGAATGTTTCAAGGCAATTTTTGTAAGACATTTTTTCTACAAATGAATGAAAAGTTTTTAATTTTTAATTTTCGGACATAGATGACATAGAATCGTAGGGGCGCAGTGCAGGTCAATTTCTCCGTAGACAAATACGTTACAAGGAGGTTGGATGCATTTCAGAAAGCATGCTGATCATAAAAACTCAAATAGTTACAGAAACGGCTCATTTTTATCAATTTTGAAAGTGCGAATGAGCAAATTAACAACTCAATACTACATTGTACGTTTTCTAGATTTTAAGGCAAACTGATTGACAAGCTGAACCAAATCTGTGTTTGAGGGAAGGTCTTCCTTCCTTGCTTATGAGCAGCAAACTCTAAAGATGGTCTTCGTCCATCATAGCACAAATGTAATTGTTTATCAATTTGACCTTGCTGTGGCACCTTTAGCAGTTTGCAATGGTCACAAGTATGGTTGCAGTAATTTGAATCGTTCAAAAACGTGTTAGTTAAAAGTTGGCAAGGTAAACCTCAAGGATTAGAGGCAGGTATGGAGTTTTGAATTTCTTTGCTTTTCGATCATCTATCTCTTGCAGTAAACTTTGAAAAGATCTTGAATACTGTATTTAATACCCACTTCTTCCTGGGAAATATCGTATCTCCTTGCAAATTCCTTCATTTTTGCAACATTATCCTTATTCCATTTGGCAGCATTAGGAAGTTGGACCATCATTTCACAGGCCTCGGGCAAATAGCTTTTCTGCAACTCGTTTAGGAAGGGGTCCAAATTAAGTTGGCATCTATTAAGGTTTGGCAATGAGCTGCATCCCTTATCTGGCAGAGTGAAATCATCAATGATTCCAATCTCGACTGCCTTTTCATTAGCTATACTCACAAATTCAGAAAGCTTTTCTGCTATGTACAGAGCGAAGACATTTGTTGAATGAGGATGTTGACTTAATCTACAGTTGTTACCAGATTCATTTCTTTTCTTTACAAATACTTAGATGCCTATCTGGAGCAATCAAAGCATTCTTTTAGAATCAACACTGTCAATATGAATTTCATTGGGCTGATTCAAAAGCAACTGACAAGCCTTGTCGCTGGATTTAGGCTTTGTTAGTGCGGCAATCCGAGATAGTAGAGTGTTGACTGTAGCTAAACATTCACGGTTGTAACTGTTCTTCTACATATTCCCCTCTCTCTGTTCACGTTGATGCATCCTTGATTTTATGTGCTTTTCTATTTTGCCATCTTTTCCCGTAGCATTCTTCCAATTTTGGAAAACCTTCCTTGATGAAAGACGTTTCAGTGGAGCCAACTAGAAATAATGAGAATAAATCAAATGGTGGACCTACAATACCTACAATACACGCTTTTGTGAGCTTCAATATTTTGAAAACTTTTTGGTCTGAGGCTAAGATTATTCTTCAAGTATTCTTAAATTTAAGAAATTTTGAGCCTTATAATTCTTCTAGCAATATTATTATAAAAAGTGTGCTCTTTGATACAATGTTTTTTCTATTTTAGTTAAGTTTTTCATTTGTCATTATTATCCACCTAGTCAATATCCACCTAATCCAATAGTTCTACATACTGGGAGTTTTTTCAGGGGCGCCTGCTGTACTCCAAGCCAAGAGGGGTAAAATCATGAAACGTTAGGACAACACAACAGCAAAGTAGAAGAAATGAAGCATTTTTCTGAGAGCAGGAGAGGCAATTGCCTTGATCCTTGATGTGGGCGTCTCTGGCTATTTTAAAGTGCAAAAAGTGAAAGTACTATAAAAAGTCAGCAAATCTATATTTGTGAGCCGGTAAAAAAGTCACTTACCAAGAGTGTCAAACATCCTGCAGTAAAAGCAGTTTATTGCGTCTCTTTCTACAGAATACTCTGGCCAGTCATATGTACAATACCATTTATTCTGAAATTTATAGTCCCTACTCCTATACTTTCTAGAAGAGAAGTCAATAAAGGTATGAGTCCAAGCTTGAGTACTTGATCGATGTTGGCAACATTTTAGTTGCAGGATTACAAAGCGTGCTCGAAGCCTTGGTGAAAAGTTTGGCCAAAATTTGAATGGCTGGAAAAAACCTGGAATTACAGTAGGTTTTCACCACCCAAGAGGCCTGAATTCACATAAATAAATGTAGTGTTTATAACTACACCGAGTCACCGTGGTATAGTGGACTTGAAACTGTCACAAACTGTGTCGATTTTATATAGTTAGAAAAGTCCTACTTTAATTCCTATCAATTTTAAAATTTCATCTTATGCACAAGGCATATGACAAGGTATAACATCATGAGTATGTTAGATAATAGTATAAGAATAAATGAAAGAAGATGTCCATTTAAGATGTTACAAGTAATGTAAAGTTACTAGTGAGGACGTTTACTGATACTTAAATCCGATAAATGCCATTTAAAGGCGTCATTCCAACAAAAAAAATTAATTGTTGCTTGAGTTTAATTTTCTCTACAGCTTGCAACTAATGTTATAAAGAAAGGAATCTTTGTACCCTACTCTTCTATCAAGAGCTACAATGAGTTTGCTACCACTGAGAACCGACGATTAAAAATGATACTTATTTGTACATTTCCAGGCAAACCTCACGAGTAATGCCATATCCCAAGAATGTAATCACTGACAAATGAATTTATCAAGCCAACATATGGATATAACCACCTTTTTTCCCAAATAAACTGCTACATAGATATTGATGACAAGCATGGGGTAAATAGCAAACGAGAGATATAAGGGAAATCCTCAAATCAATCAATTCGAAAGCTGTTCTAATGGAACAAAGAGACTTGTTAGCACAAGAAGGTCAAGACTCAAGCAAGGATGTCGGAAACACACTGGAGCACAGGGGATCAAACTTTCTGTGAAGGGCAATTGTGAACGTATACCTTGAAAAGAAGACACCAAATATTGTAAACTGTTAGTACAAATTGTTGAACAGAAATCCTGTGTTACGTATATCTGAAAAAATGAACAGAACGATAGTTTTATATCAAAATGCCAGAACTCAATTACAAATTAGAAGTACAGCTTACAGAAACAGTTCTAATTGTCTTTACCAAAGTAATTCTTTTTTGCTCTACTACCTTCAAAATAAGCTCTCTTGCAACCCCTTGGACATCTATATCAAACATCAATTTTTGTAAGAAACCACTTTCTAAGGAACCAACATGCAATACTCTGAAAAATCTAAAGAACTAAAGCTGTTCTCCATTAGAGGTAACATGTAATAATAATACTATTGATCTTAGTTATAAAAGAAGTCTGTAAGAGAAAGCTAGGCTGACGAGGAGAATAGACTGGGCAATTTCTGTGAAAATCTGATTTCTCAACTAACGGAGATGACGCCAGCAATTATATATGCCTTCGAGCATAAGAATTTTGCTAATCGGTTGGATTAAAAGTTGGCTCCTGTTTAACTTAAAGCTTAGTAACAAATCCTGTTAAAAGCACAGATTTGTAGTGACCCAGTCATCATATCATGACCTCAAATTCACCTCTGAGAAACAACGTCCCGGTAGCTCAGTTGTCAGAGCATCTGCCCG
>JANTCA010090858.1:0-13592 GCA_024741275.1 Chironex yamaguchii
CCCTCCGTCTTGATTACTACGTTTTATGTTTGATTCATTGTCTTTCCATTTCTCCATTCATTCATTAATTTATTTCTCCATTCATTCACTAATTGATTTCTCCATTCATTCATTAATTTATTTCTCCATTCATTCATTGATTTATTGACTCATTGATTTTTTTGGATCTGCATCGATTCAATTATTTAGTTACATACTTTTGGATATTATATTTGCGCTCTCTTAAATCTGTGATGTGTAACAGTAATGTAATAATAGATTAAGGCAGACATGTCCTATCTGAAATAGTTTGCCAAATTGTTCACAAGCTTGTTTAGGTAGTAAACATAGTGATCCTGTCACATCGCTGTGACCTCTGAGTCGTTGTTTTAGATTGCCATAGAAACAAAAGCGAATTTATTAAAATTCTAACAAAGACCTTTGGAGACCGAATCCACAACTATTTCCTTTGCGGGCAAAATGTTCTGTCCATTGAACAACAGAGACTTTGACTCCAGAAGGTGAATCAATGACGTCATGATTTCATGAATACGTTACTACAATTAAAAAATACGATTTTGCAGTTTTGATAAAAGTGAAGATTTGGAAAACATGTCAACCAATAATCTTATTTTGATAGTTCTACATTGTAAATAATATAATTTCAAACCTCGCTGTACTTTTTTGGTCTTGATAATTATTTTCGTAATTGTAATAATATTAATATAATAATATTACTCATCGTGATCTTTTTGGTTCTAGAATCCTGGATATGCCACCCAGGTTGCAGAAAATTTTGTCTCCCATCATGCAAAGCAAGTTGCTGCAAACCAGGGGCCGCAGAATACCACCCAGGAATGTTGCGCAACATTGAGGAATATCAAAAGAATATAGAACAATCCTTCAGATCACAAGTACTACAAGGTCTTGCACCAACATCAACTGATTGTGGACCTTTGTGTAGTCCTAACTGTGCTCCACTGTGCAATTCAGGTATGCTGTTATTTCCATCCATGTTGCATCTCTCAGACGGTAATGCAAAGGTACTACAGATACATATATTGTCGTTAAAATTAGCGACATGGCGCTAAAAATATACATTAAAGCATTTTTTCGCCTGACACTCTCGTCTGATGGAAAGTGAATCATTAGTACGGAAAATATAGACGAAAAATGCTTTTTAGTATATTTTTAGCTCAATATCGCAAATTTTCAAGGTGGATTTCAACTTTTGTATCACAGCAACATGGTTCAGGTAAATGCATCTTGTTAATTAAGCAGAGTAACATTTACACGTATAAAATATGTGTGGTTACGTGCCGTTCAAAAATTAATTTTTCTTATCTCTATCCTCTTGTCACATAGCGTAACATTTGAGCCAACCCTTTGTCTGACATGACAAGACAGTCTCAATGACTCTCAGCCTCTCCTTCGTTAAAGATTGCAAGAAGCTTTAACAGGGCGCACACAAGTTTATTCTTGGTCGTCATTAAAATCATCATAAAATCAAAGACAGCACAAAATCCAAGAACATTTCAAATATAATTGCTGTGTTGTTTTGTACTTATGTTTGAAGGATTGAAATTTCGAGGTATAATAAACCCATAACAGCCTGGAAAACAAGGAGTAGTGGACAAGACATTTACATGTTTTAAAAAGCTCGTGTTTCACTTTAATTTGCTAACCATATTTTGTCATGTAATAAGTACACTGAGATCTCTGCCCTGTCAAATTATCACAACAAAATGTCATCCAAAATGAGGACTACTCCCCCCAAGCCGTTACGTAATTTTTAAATCCCCTCTTACGAAGACCGCACATCAATTCCTTCCAAAATTTTTAGATTGTGGAAATGAGTTGTTAAAAAAGGTCAATAAAAACCAATAGGTGTTACAAAAACATTCATTTCGAGTCATTAATTGTTTATTGCCTAATGCTGCTGAAGTACTATACTAGAGCATTGTACAATATCATACATTCCCAATTATTTAACATTTAATAATATGACTAGCAGTTTTTTCCTGTTTATTAAGCATTAATTTCTGTTAAATTAAACCCTTGCACATTTGTTATGATGTATACGGACCTGTACGCCCAGCAAGCAGAGAAATGACAAATAAATTGAATGAGATACCGAACGTTTTTTCATGGATGAGTCCTTAAAGGAATACTAAAGAAAGCATGGGATGAGATGAGGGTTGATGAAGTGTCCCAAAAGATATTAAACACACTGTCAGTGAGAGAAAATTGAAGATGATTAGGCATGTCTTGAGTCTACCACAAGGATGCCTTGCACTGATACCTCTAACATATGTGAATGACTTCAAAAAAGAATAGGGGGACTTCATCAGACTTAGTACAAGACATTTCCTGATGTTTAAAGAAATCGATCCATCATCTACCCACATATCTTCTACAAGGAAAATGATAGGGTCCAAGAAAATAATTTTAAGTCAAATAAATTGTTGTCTGAGTATAACTTTCAAAGTGAATATGAATTTATCCCTCGATATCCCCACTACTTTACGCGCGTTATTTGTTTCTAATGACTTATAATGTCTGCTTTAGAACTGAGTATATGTACAAATATTTATTTTTACATATTACAAATATGTATTTGTCCCTTGTATAAAACGCTTTCATTCCTGATACAAGAGTATTTAGAAAGTACACTTTTGTTCCTAATTCCAAAGTTAATTCTTGTAGTATTTCCAAGTTGCTAATACTTTTTCCGATAGCTAGGTATTAACTGCTGCTATCCAAGTATTCACTTTCATCTCTTTCTATGTCCAAACGAGTTACGCATTGATGTTGACGGCGTGGCTATTTCTATTTATTAATAATATCTACCTCTTATCCTAGCATTCATTGCTACTTCCTGAATATTTATTGTAGAAAGGGCAAAAAAATTGGTACAAGTTCCTTTTGCACTATATGTCATCGTTGTTAAAATTATTGCTTTTAGACTAATTCTAGTTTTGTAAACCAATACTCCCACTGTCTATAGTTGCAATATTTCCCCCTATTTCGTAGCCTGTTGCAGTGCTAATCCGGCCCAAGTAGCTCCAGCCTCCCCTCCTTACATGTATTGTGGAACAGACTGCTCAGCCCAATGTGCACCAATTTGTGCTCAAGGTAAGTCATGGCCTAACATTTTCCTGAGTGACGTCAGGTTGTCTGTATGAGACTACTATCATTCTTCGTTAAGTTATAGGAGACTCATCTAGACAGTAATACGAAATGCATATCATCACGAAGAGCTAAGAAACGTTTATTAATGATAATAATCAATAGTAGGTATCTTATAGCATGTGTGATATAAGTAAAGATTTCTAAATGTAGGGGTAATTGGACCTGTTTGCTGCATTGGGTTGAGAGGGTACAGAAAAGGCAACCAAAGAGTAGTTTTCACGTAGACTTCCGACGGCATTTTACAATGTTTGATCAGACACCAAATAAAAGTTTATTTCTTCGGACTGGGATGGCTGCCTTTTTCATCATTTCATTTGGATCAACAATAGAGCTGAGTGTGACCAATTTTGCTGCATTTATAGCACCTTGGAGCACACAGGTGTGGAGCCCTCAATTTTTTTCCCTGGGCCGGATCTTTCAGCAGGGTCCGGATAGCATCTCCCTCATGAACTGGACCACATCCGGCATTCGAATGAATCCCTTGGATTGAATCATATTGTTTTTGCTGATGTTGGCTAGCTTCAGTGGTAGCATATCGGCATAAGCGTCTTCAGTGTATTCTATCACTCCCAGTCTGGTAGATTGATTGCAGAATACATCATCGAGCGCTTTCATGTAAGGCATGTCATGGAAAATGATGGAATACTTCTCCCCCTTTGCCAACATTTCTTTGAGATGCCTAGCAAAGTGGCGTAAGTTGACCTTCCGTCTCGAATTGTCAAAGTGTGCTTCAAAATGGATTCTTCTACATTGGCTTTCAGCATGGGTAACTTCAGCTGCTCCCTCTGCCTACCATCGGTATCATGTTTCATCTTTGTAATTTTTTGCCAGAAATAACATTAGCTACAATTCCACTACGGCTTCTCAAGCAGCAAAATCCCCAGCGGCAATAAGCTTAATGACTGCGCCAATATTTGTAGTGAAAAAGCAAGCATAACAGAATAAGCTGGCACTATACCAATCTTATTGACAGATTCTCAAAGGAAACAGAAGAGCGTCCTACGTAACAAATAGTTACAACACTGTTAATCAGTAACACACAGTTATGTAATCTATGTATTCTTACGTCATTCCATAATTATAATCTTTGCACGTGTAGCAGTGGCCTGGCCACGGTGAGTGTAGGGGCAATTTCCCTCCCACTTTTGTGGACAGATGGTTCTCAGAATTCCCTTTGAGCTCGAAAAGAAAATGTAGGATAAGACTTGTTACAGGTGGGGTAAGAATTGTTAACAGAAATACTAAACGGAAATGAATTAATTGAAACTTGTGATGGCAATATTTCACGTTTGCTTAAACAGGAAATATACACGATGGATAGCATACATCTGCTTCACTCTTCATACGTGTATTATCGTTGTCTGCATTTGGGAGGAAATTTAGAAGCAAAATTATAAAATCATCCTTTTTTGCATTAAGCGCTTCTAAATATAAAATCAAGAGATGATTTTAAGCCATGGTGAAGAAGTCTCTTTAAAAGCCTCTTCTCCAATAGCTCTATTTTGATGAACAAAATTAACGAAGTTCCTCATTGCTAGCGGTAAACATGATATGGGGAGATGTATTCTAAGCCAAAGTAAAGGGTGTAGCGCCCCAAAATGTCTATAAAAGTGGAGGCCAGGATCCCTTAACTTCCTGCCCCCCAGTTCAGTTGCACTGGCCTCGACACTGACGTTAAGCGCATGGACAGCAACACAAACACGTATCTATTCTTTTTTAAATCCTCATTGGTCTTTCATTACATTATCAAGCAATCTTCTATAGTTCATATTTCTTCCCTTTAACTTTATTCTTATACTGTTTCACAATTTCCAAAATCTGTCATCACATTTGAAATTGATTCTTTCAACACAAGTCTCCTTAACATACCCATTATCATTTAAGACCCCTCTTACGCCCATTTCCTCTTTATTTATTAATTTTTGTCAGCTCCGTCTTCCATTCCGCATCACATATTTATCCTCTCAATCCATAGTTTCTTAATTAGATCTATCAAATAAATTGCAAATGTAAAGTCATTGATTAGCCTCTGATGCCTTTTAGATTGTTGCTCTGCAAATCCAAGCCCTTACGATATGGGTCAACCTATGCAACCCGCTGCAAATATCCAAGCGCCATTTCCGGGCGCCACTCCTATGAATCCAATGGAACAGATGGCGCCCCAAAATCAGTTTGGAGCGGTCAATCCAATGGATACTCAGAATCAAATGGGATACCCACCGCAGCCTGGATTGCCGAATTCATTCGGAGTACCACCCCAAGCAGGAATGATGAATCAACCTGGGATGATGAATCAGCCTGGGATAATGAATCAAGCTGGGATGATGAACCAGCCTGGAATGATGAATCAGCCTGCAGTTCCTGGACAGCAAATGTACATGGGACAACCGGATATTGGAAATGCTTTCGGAGAAACGGGACAGGCTCCTCAACAAAATTCGATGGGGTTTGGTAATCCTAATCCATATGGTATACCAAATAATCAGCAGTTACCAATAAATGGACCCATGGGAATGCAAAATATACCTGAAGGGAACGAACAGCCAAACTTCGCAGATCAATCTATTCCTCAAAGTCAGATGCCACCCCAGGCATTTCCTCAGCCCCCTCCACGACGAAAACCAGCAAACTATTTGGCACTGTTGCCTCGTCCACAAAGAAAGAAGAAAAAAGCTCGAAAGGCAAAGTCCAAGGATGGCTTGGCCTGTGACCCTAGCTGTGAAAGACTTTGTCTTCCATCATGCAAATTCTTGTGTTGTATACCAGCAAGGTTCCGTAACCCCGCCGTGGCAGAGGCAGGTAAGTTTAATTTACATCTCTTCTAGACTGCTGAAAGAAAATGGCGAGGCGCTGACATTTCTCTATCCCTTGGAATGGAATGGGATGTCTTAAATTGAACTAAGCTATCTTGTATTCGCAAGTTACTACAACAATAATTGACAACATTTCACGTACACCTTGCTGCCTTGACGTAGTAAATGCCAGCTTCCTTGTGACTACGTAGGTTTATAAACATGATTTTCTACTGCAGCGCTGCTCGTAGGTTAGACTAACATTTACAGGTGCTTTTGCAACTGTTTTCTGACAAATAAAGTTTCCTGTTGTAGCCTTATAGACGGCTTATGAAGCCATGTTTGTTTACAATGCATAAGGAATATCAGTGACTTAGGTCAGTAAATGTAACTACGCTATTATACTCGGTTTATAGCGTATTTTCCATTTTTATATGTTGACCATAAATCAAGTATGATTATCAAATACCTCTACACACATCCTTGCGTTAACTGTGTAGGGCAACAGAAAATTCTTTTAAGAAAGTCTCATTCTGGTGTAACAATCATGCTGCAACTATAGGAGACTCGAAAAAGCCAAGGTTTTAGCATGTTACCATGACAATTTGACGAGTCCCTGGTCAATCCAGCCACTTCTTGGTCATTTAGAAGGCGAGACATTTTCACAATTTTAAATCCAGTATATTGATATGTTGAACTGATCTTGTTTGCTGAAACTGTATTACACATGTAATGTACAATAAAGACACTCAGGTGATGACCGTGCTTCTCCATAATGTGTGTAGGAGGTGAGGGAAAACGCAAGCTACGCAGGGATTTGGCCAAGTTATCACTAAGCTTGTATCGTCTTTTGTAATTCTAATGGGAGTTTTATCAGTGCCCGGTCTTTTAGCATCGAGTTCAGTTTGCATTGCGTGTTGTGGTTTTTTGAGGAATAATTTTAATTTGTAACCTAGTTGAGATAGCTGTACTTTTACTAAAGACGTTATCAGTTTAGAATTATCCGTTTTGTTTGCAGTTAAGGCGACAAAGTAATGGGAGCTTGTCAATTTTTAGTTGGTTAAGGAATAATTGGTCCTTTAAAGGAACAGTGATTGCTTTACGTCGATCCAGAAATTGTCTCCATGTAGAAATCATGTCTGTATTTATATGAATCAGATAGAGCAGCTGTAAGTACAACTGGAAGGAATATCAGTTGGAAATACTTTGAATGGTTTGAAACGAGGCAGTTAATGCTATCAAATGTTCTATGTCTTTTTAAAATACAAAACATAGTCTGGACATGATTTTAATGATCTCAAAAATAATCTTTAATGCCGAAATCCTGAAATCTAAGGTTGCCCGGTCCTTAAACATTAGGTCAGTTCTTCCTTGTTATTTTCTAAAACTGATTTTTAGCCTGATAGCGAGAAAGATTAACTTTCGCTAATGTCTCGCTGTTGATTGGCTTTGGAAACAACGAAAAATGCAAATATTAAGGGATTTGCACCAGACAGAGTAAAAAAATCACAGTTTCGCAAAATGATCAAACAATGCATGCAAGATAAGAGTCCGTATTGTAGGGCCTATTACACCCACGTTTACGTACTATAAAAAGATAATGAGCGTTTTTGTAGCATAGATAGATAGATAGATAGATAGATAGATAGATGGATAGAATCGTTTCATAAGTAAGTATAAATATTATGTATATAGTCGATATATACTGCCAATGTTATAGCTAGTTTTATGGTCAGTTATTTCAAAGTCTAATTTTGTCATACAAGATAATCAATAGTAAATACCTTTCCGTGCGCAAACGTATAATTAATTTATTTTTGCTGGATTTCACGTTAATGAGACTCGTTACGAAACATGCTGAAGACATAACTATCAAACCTTTTAGAGAAAAGTGCAAGTTTAATAATACAACATAGTCTGTAATAACATTTTTTTCCTTACTTTCTAACAGCCAATTTTGCTGGACTTCTGCAGCAGACACCACAACCACCACCACAACAAATGGACATGTCCCAGAGACCAGGATGTGTAGGATCAGCCGATGTTTGTAACCCAACAATAGCCAGTCCACCTATCGGGGGCGCAATGCCTCAGGCATGTGATAACGGGTGCCCAAACACTTGCGCTCCGCAATGCAGCAGTGAATGCTGCGGAACTCAAGGATTTCAACCACCGATGTTAGCACAGCAGCCAATGCAAGCACCTGTTGACAACATGATGTGTCCTAGCAACTGCCCTGGTTCATGTGCCCCACAATGTACTCCATCATGCTGCAATGCCGGGGGTGGAGGACCTGCATTCCAGGTTGTTGCAGCAGGTTTACAAGCCTATCCAATACCACCTCCGGAATCACCACCACCGTCATGCCCTGGAGCATGTCCAAGTACATGTGCACCCCAATGTAACCCAGGTTGTTGTGCAGGAGGTGCTCAAGCTTTTGCTCAGGTACCAGGAGCGCCATTTATTCCTCCTCCGCCACCGCCAAGACGAGACTGTGGACCAACTTGTACTAGTAGTTGTGCACCTCAATGTCTGTCTAGTTGCTGCCTTACAGGAGCAGCTCCACCACGTCCTGCACCTCCAGTCATGCCTCCTCCAGTTCCTCAGTTACCTCCTGCACCTGTACAGGTATGTCCTGACAGCTGTCCCAGTTCATGCGCTCCCGACTGCAGCAGTAGGTGCTGTGGTGGATTTCCACAACTGCCGCCTAATATGCCGGCCATGCTGCAGCAAATCCAAAGCCAAATTCCAATAGGAGGTCCTCCTCCTAATTCATGCCCTCTAAATTGTGCTCCATCCTGTGCTCCACAGTGTACACCACAGTGTTGCTTCCCAAGCACTACTCTACCTCCTCTTCCACCGATCCCGCCACCTGTTCCCTTGCCTATGCCCCTACCGCAACCTGAACCCATGCAGCCATCTAGCTGCCCTGCTTTTCCGGGTTGCGCAAATGGTTGTGCACCTCAGTGCGCGCGAGAATGCTGCATCGGAACTAGTGGATTTAATCCAGGCATGGCACCGCCACCTTTAGTTTTTGGAGGTAAGGTTGTTCAGTTACCACCGCCTCCTCCTCCTGTTATACCTCCACCAGTACCAGTAAGCGCGCCAATGCAGACACTCTCTGGCTGCCCACAGCAATGTCCAAGTATTTGCGCTCCTGCTTGTTCGGACTCTTGCTGCAATCCACAACAAGGTGTCGAAGCTGTTCCACAAACTGACGAGAGGCTAATACAGCTCCCTCCGGGGCCACCACCGCCGGCCTTAACATGTCCTGCCAGCTGTTCAGATTACTGTGCTCCTGAATGCAGTCAGGCATGTTGTGATTCAACGCCAGATCTTAGCGCCATGGCAAAAGCTATGTCTGGTAATCACAAATGTAATGGAGGAACTTGTAATAACTGGGACAAACGAAAGAAAATTCAGCCGGTTTCCGACGATAAAAGAAGCAAGATACCAAAAGCTAAACTAGCTTTACTTAAACGAGCGACGCACGAGAAACTATCACGACATCAATAAACTAAAATACATACACCAACAATGACATGTAGGTAAAACACTTTGCAAATAGATTGTGACAAGTAAGTGCATGGCGAAGAAGGAGAACATGGAAGCCATGCTTAAGTACATGACTTCGTTATAGAAAGAGAATCGAATGCTTGCCTTACGAGACACTCCTTTGCCAGAACGAAACCATTCTTGTATTCACTGCAAATAACATGGATTGATTCTCCTTTGTAAACTGAAAAGATGTGTGTGAGGAACATCAACGTGAATAAAGTTATTGGGCAGCATATTTAAAAGGCTTATGGCACTGTTTTGTTAAAGACTTGTAAAAAATCAGGTTGTCCATCGAAATTGTATCAGTATATAAATGTTTGCTAATACTAATTGATTAGATCATAGATCACAAGTACCATTATTTTTAAAGGTTGTTTTGGATGATTTTTGTGCTTCACCGTCAAAAATAAGGTGTAAAGAGCAGACTTTCCTTAATAACTTTAGTTTAAATAACTTGCAGTCTGCAGTATTACACGTGAAGGGGATCACGAGTATCAACAAGTTCCTTCTTACTACTGCTGAATTTATGAGTATCAGTTTTATTTGTAGTTACCTTGTCACTACTTATGAATTCATGAGTATAAACAAGTTTCTTTGTATTTACCCTGTTACTACTTGTAAATTTATGAGTATGAACAAGTTTCTTTTTATTTAACTAATTCCTACTTGTAAATTTATAAGTACAAACAAGTTTCTTTGTATTTACCTTGTTACTACTTGTGAATTTATGAGTATGAATACGCTTCTTTGTAGCTACCCTGTTACTACTTGTTAATTCATAAGTATCAAGAAGTCCTTGTTTTTACACGTGATTCCTTGACAAAAAATGAGTATCAAGCTGACTTTTGTAGTTATCACGTTACTTGCTGTAACACAGTTTGTCTGAACGAGTAAATTGTAATTACTTTGATAGCCACTTGGCAAATAATGCCTACGAACAAGTCCTTTTAATTACCATGTCACGACTTGTGAAATGATGAGCATGAACGTTTGTGGTTTATTTAGAATCGCTTTCGTAAGAGAAGCGACACGCACGGTCAGTTTTACACACCTAACGTGTTAGTACGTACGGGAACAAATAACTTCTGCATGGAAATTAAGCACTGAAATGCGATCGCAGGACAATGTTATTCAAGATGTGTTGCTTATGAATGCTAACATTAGCGGGAATCGAATGTAACGACACAGGTCCAGCCTTAACTGCATAATGGAAATGGCTGAGAAAACGTGTACTGCCTGCAGGTGAAGGTAGGATCCAGACCCTCGGAAAGATCTTCAGTGGCGGTTACTCTATCGTATACTCTCCAACTGATGTCAGAGAATCGGTCATGCATGAATTTATAGCGCAATATTTAGACAGATCAATTATATGCCCCAACAATGTATGCTACTATAAGATATATATGGAGCGTAATAAGGTTTTAATGTGTTTTAATTATTCAGTTAAGTAAGAATCTGTCCTCGATATCGTTTTCGTGTTGTCATTTAAGCAAATTTGAAACATGTTCTTCGGATGTTGATTGGCGTAGAACTAATGCATAAATCAATTAAAGCCAAATATGCAGAAAAATTAAATACTGGAAATTCATCACTAACTAGTTTGCAATGTCTGTTTAATATCTGTGCAAGTAAAGTAAGTCAAACGATTTGACGAATACGTCATCTGATTGGATCACGGGGCAACCAATCAAATAAGTGATCTATGTCCTTAAACCAACTATATGCATCTTCTGTTTATATTATTTTGGACATGTAATGCTCTGATATGCATCAATTGATTTCGTGACAAGTTTCGTGGCAACCAATAACTCATTTATTATTATAACTAGATTCTCTTATTTTATGAGTAGTCTTTCACATCAAGAGTCGTTCGATGTCATCAATGTATATGTAATAAACTTACATTTAAGGGTCATAGGTCGTACATCACGACGAGAAACTAATTCTAGCAGTTATTGCTACCCAATTATATCCATATTCGTTCTTCAAAGAAGATATTAATAATAAGTAAGTAATCACTGGTGATTTTTTTAGATAATCGGCTATAAACATGATAAATTTTCCGTGGCTCATGTTTTGTGGTTATGTGGAGCACGTTTTATCAAATTTCTGCTTATAATTAAGCTATCCACTTGGATAATTACCGCATTCTAATTTTTCATTGGAACGATAATCTTTTAAATATTTCAAATCTAATTAACCTAGACTAAGAAGGCATAGATATCATATCATAGAAGGTTTGATACATGAGGTCACATTTGTTGTTTGTAGAGTATAATTTCTGGCTGCACAAATCGGTACTAGTTACAAAAAGCGGGATAAGCCAACTTCGCATGTAAAAGTTTGCGTCCTTTTCTTTTCCCCCAAATCTGCGGAATTTGCTCAAATACTCGCTTGAAGGCTAAACTGCGCGATTGCATGAATCCCTCAGATGATAATTACGTACCAGTTCCTCTGCTTGGATTATGATTACTTGTTTACTTATATTAGCATTTGCTTCTTAGTCTATACTTAAAGAATTAACATTTGTTTACTTACCACGTGTACAGATATATTTACATATTTACATTGTACAAGAAAATAATGTACTATGTCTACTTCTCTTTATCTATGCTTTCCTATGGACAGTCAGCCCTCTAACCAAGTCACTGAACCTCAGAACCTCTCCAAAAAACAAGCCAATCCAACCAATTGCAATACACAAAAAAGGAAATCCAAGAAACCTAAAAAAGAAACAAACGAACCAAGAAGAGAAAAAACAAACATATCCAGGCAACAAATTACACCTACAAAAGCCAAATATCTTAACAAGAAACAAGGCAACCAACCAGAATGACCAATACTAACCAGAAACAAGCCAAATAACCTGATAAAGGGAAAACTAATACAAGACAACAATGAAATCTACGAAAACCAAAAATGCTAATCAGAAACAAACCAACTAGCTAGGCAACATACAATCTGCAACCTAGTAGAAGCAAAAATGCTAACACGAAAGAAGACAACTAGCTAGGCAACCAACAATCTGCAACCTAGTAGAAGCAGAAATGCTAACACGAAAGAAGACAACTACCTAGCCATCCAACAACCTGCAACATAGCAGAAGCAGAAATGCTACCACGAAAGAAAACAAGTAGCTGGGCAACCAACAATCTGCAACCTAGTAGAGGCAGAAATGCCAACACGAAAGAAGAGAACTAGCTAGGCAACCAAAAACCTGCAACAGAGTAGAAGCAGAAATGCTAACACGAAAGAAAACAACTAGGTACGCAACCAACAATCTGTAACCTAGTAGAAGCAGAAATGCTAACACGAAAGAAGACAACTAGCTAGGCAACCAACAATCTGTAACCTAGTAGAAGCAGAAATGCTAACACGAAAGAAGAGAACTAGCTAGGCAACCAACAATCTGCAACTTAGTAAAAGCAGAAATGCTAACATGAAAGAAGAGAACTAGCTAGGCAACCAACAATCTGCAACCTAGTAGAAACAGAAATGCTAACACGAAAGAAGACAACTAGCTAGGCAACCAACAATCTGCAACCTAGTAGAAGCAGAAATGCTAACACGAAAGAAGAGAACTAGCTAGGCGACCGACAATCTGCAACCTAGTAGAAGCAGAAATGATAACACGAAAGAAGACAACTACGTAGCCAACCAAAAATTTGCAACATAGCAGATGCAGAAATGCTACCACGAAAGCAGACAACTAGATAGGCAACCCACAATCTGCAACATAGTAAAAGCAGAGATGCTAATGAAATAAGACAACTGGCTAGGCGATCGACAATCTGCAACATAGTTGAAGCAGAAAACCTAACACGAAAGAAAACAACTAGCCAGGATACCAACAATCTGCAACCTAGCAGAAGCAGAAATGCTAACAAGAAAGGAGACAACTACCTAGGCAACCAACAATCTGTAACCCAGTAGAAGCAGAAATGCTAACACGAAAGGAGACAACTAGCTAGGCAACCAACTATCTGCAACCTAATAGAAGCAGAAATGCTAACACGAAAGCAGACAACTAGATAGGCAACCAAAAATCTGCAACCTAATAGAAGCAGAAAT
>JANTCA010090859.1:0-13591 GCA_024741275.1 Chironex yamaguchii
TGTCGCAAATTTTCAAGGCGATTTTCAAGTTTTGTACCACAAAAAGATTGTTCATATATATATATATATATATATATGTATATGAAGTATAAACATAAAAATAGATTACCAGGGTATTGTTGGTACTACCAGTTTCATGCTAATGCAGTCATCAACAACACCCGAGGTCTCTTTTCTTACGTATATACTTTATCACGCTCTGCAGTCAATGCGTTGGGCACTGTATTTACCAGTATTGGATTTAATCATTTTTTTGTTATATATAGAGTATATATAGAGCTCGTAGGCATAATTTGCAAGAGATTGGTTATCTCTTTATTTCAAAGTATTTTTATACGTAATATATATATGTATCGCATACTTATTTTCGTTTTCTGCAAGCACAAGTAGTGATTTCATGCAAGTCTGTTAGGATAAGATCATTACTACCGCATCTGCACTGAGAGGCATTAAAAAGCGAACACTTAACACTATTTTCCATTTCCACACAAAAGTTAAAAAGACAAGGATTGGCTCCATTATTTAAAACAAACTGCGTGGCAAGCAAACTTTACAGAAATTCTGTTACCGATAGTAAGTGGTTATTGTTTTATTTTCTCTTTTCACTTTGTCACCGTTAGCTTTGTAATGAAAACACCACATTGAATCCGAAAAAAGACAAAAGTTATACAACTTTTCTTGTAACTCACCCGCAGCGACCAAGACACCTTGTGGGTTTACTGATAAACAGTTTATGGATATCTCCTCTCCCAAAATTTCACCAATATTTTCTCCTTGTGGCATTTGCCAGTGGATTACTCTCTCGGTGGATGCTGAACTAACTATGGACCTAACAGGAAAATCAACGGCTAATCGATATATGTATTAACAATCCGGAAGATTTTGACATTGTTGATAGTCAAAGTTAACATTGGATTGTAACAACTGGATCCTTAGGCAAGAATAGACGTACTTAAGAAATTTTTCGTTGCAACTTTGCTGAAACCGGGTGTAAGGACGTCTGTCGATCAGTAGCTCTCACTTTCAGCTATTGTTATGTAGTAAAACCTTTATAAAAAAGATTCCTTCGGGACATGGAGAGTGTCTGGATTACAGACGTGTCCACCTGATAGAGGTTTTGACCAAGAATAGTAAGGTCGTTACAAATAGTGTTCTTATTATAATCATGGAAAGTTATTCCAAGAAAGAAAGTTGGCTATTATTTGACAAGAATTATATTTTTGGGATGCTTCAAATTTAACACAATTTAATATAAGGAAAAACTGGCAATTACTTTCCTTAAGCTGGAATTCAAATTCAAAACGTCTTGACTTGTTACTCAACACCCACCTCTCCCTCTGGCAATTCCATAAACATCAGATCATCTAACAACTTCGAAGTTTCCTTACGTGTGATCGACTTCTAGATGACTTCCGTTTTTCAATTTTTGCCTCTTGTTTATCCTCTTCCATTTCACAAGGTCACGAGTCAGCAGATACATTCACTAAGTGAATACTTTCGTCGTGAATGCTTTGTCGTATCGACCATTTGCTCTCTTCGTTTAACATTTTCATCAAACGGGTCATTAGAGAAGCATTTGCAAAGCTTCATTGCGAATGGATCAAATTTTACATCGGATGAAATGAAATCTTCTCACTCAAGACATTCTTTTGGTACCACCATTTTTCGAAACGCTTTTGGATCGTTTGTTCACTATATTTAAAGTATGCCTTCTCAAGCCACCGTATGATAATAAAGAATCCATGTCCTTGATGATTGCTACAGCTGTATGACTTTCATCGACTCGCGCCGCCACAGCAGCATTTTTAGTACCTTGAAACTATTGATTGTGTCAGCATCCAGCATTTGAAACCGAGACGATGTGTTTTGGGGTAAAAAAGCGCTTTTGATGTTTGACAACTATTAATCTTCAGCAGGAGGACAACAGGTCCCCTTTTTAAAGAAAAAAATTACTCGCTGGCTCTAGCAAATAAGCTTTTTGTTACTTTTCGTTAGAACCTCTTCTACAATTTGGTTCTGTGTCAGCAACTTTGGAACAGAATAGTACAGAAAATCTTTCAGTGTGTCAAAAGACGGGTAAGTTTCTAAAGCATCTTAGCTTGGAATTTCTCAAAGTGGATCACAAACTTTGCCTCTGTTTGTACTTACAAAAAAGGCTGCCGTCATATGCTATTTGGATCAATTTTTACCTTTAGATAGCTTCTTCGTCTCTGGCAAGCCTTTCCTAGGAAGTGGTTGAGACATAAAAAAGTTTCCGACTTACAGAGTATCCATCTTGCGACCATGTTTTTCTTTATAGAAGCTTTTTATAAGGAAACTATTGGATTTCTATCCGGACATGGCCAAATGCTTTAGAGAAGTGTCTGTCTGATGCGATGTGGTTCTTAACAGGGTTTAACAGTGCAACCAAGATATTGCAAAAATGCGGACGAGTCATATCTTAATAATCCGTATCACTATTAACAATAGAATTAGTCGTACAAAAACATAAAAACACAACTTCTGTCACTGTCTACCAACAACGTCTAAAAATCATCTCTCTGACTTGGATTCTTGAACATAGTCACTTTAGCATAATGTATATTGATTTATGTATTTAACATTACAATATTAATGCTTTCTCGCCTAAAGGCAGTAAGGTTATAGCATTTCCGTTTCATTTGAACAAGCATATAGGAGAGTAATTACGTCAGAAGGTATGTCTCATGTAACTTTTACCTGTAAGCCTGGAAAAGGCTATTGGTCGCCATTTCTCCCACTACCTGAATCAAAATCACTTTCTCCAAATCTTGAGTTGGCATTGATTACCAATAGATAAATGGATTACATTTATTTTCTGTCTTAGCATTAGTTTATTATAGTCATTTATACTTACTCCTCAGGATGTAAAGTTAGTGCTCTTACACTTTTATTGTGCCCCGTTAAAATCTGCACACAGCGACCCTCTCCCATATCCCATATTCGCAGTGTGCTATCGTGACTTCCACTTACAATCTGTCAAGAAAGAAACATAGAACACTGTTTGCCTTTAATAGTCTCGCAAACAAGTACATATTTATTCTTCTAATGCATAGTCCTAAACGAAAGATTACGAACTTTATATCACCCTTTGATGATTGAAGTACCGACAAAGCGGGCGCTGTGAATTATGGGCGAGATGATTGAATCATCCCAGTGGTCAGGATTATTGCCTCACGTCGTGGGCCTCTTTTGTTCCGTGCGCCCGTGTTGTTGTCGTTGTTGCATCCAGTGGGTTTAAAATATAATCTATTCCTCCCATACTTTTCACGTGATCAAACAAAGGTTGCAGTTGAGATATGTCGTTAACACGTTCCCTCATGTGCAAAACAAAGGCCATTTTAAGCAGGATTTTAATTGGCCAATTTTTTTGGTAAGCAGCATTGATTGGATAAAGGAGTATCGATGCCATGTTTTACTTTGTAGTGTAGGTAGTTCACAGCCAAAAAGATTTCTTCTTGCATATTCTGCATTGAGCAACAGGAAACAATGCAATTGTTAGGTAAAGAACTATAATCGTTCCAGGAATTACCCTTATGGGCGACATCAACTTCCCAAAAACCGAATAACACTGTGGAAAAAACAATGGTTGTTTTCACTTCTTAATAATCTGAGTTGTATTGGTTATGCAAATATCAGAACTTAAGTGTAAAACACTAGTTATTGCAACTTTTTGACCATGGGTGGAGCACTTCTTACTATTGCTAGGTTATGATGCTTTTCACTATCTGAAATGCAACCTATGTGTTTCCCGATAGTAACTCAGTGGTCTTTATGAACGAGTAAAACATTTCATCGAAAATTGTTGAATACGTAGAACACAGATTTTGAAGAACTATTATTCCGTACTGGGGCAGAATGTTCTTATTTTCATCTACGTTTCAGGGCTGACATCGTTTTCAACTTGTATTTATTCAGACTTAGTTGATGTCATGAATTCCTTTAATAGGATCATTGCTTTTTCTTTACTTCATAGTCAGAGTTGAGAGGATGTAAGGCAAATGACGAGCAGTGACAACATAAATTTGTATAATTATTCCATATCTATCGTAGTGAAAATTTTAAAGGTTCCAAAATTACAGCTTTTTAAGTAATCTAAACATGCCCCCAGTGACTTTGTACAGGGATGAAATTTTGACTGTTCTTTCAAATTTTCTTGTCTTTAGTTTCTAATTTTATAATGAAAGCATGGGATTGATTTTAATCTTAAGACATTTTGTTACTTTTATGTTCTTTTCAGAACCTTTCTGAATCTCTTCGTTCTCACGAATTAATAATCCACATTTACAGATTGCTCTTGTTACCGTAAATTCTTGATTCAGCTTACTGTCCGAGTATATACTCAGCAGGGTTCACATTTTTGTGCTCATTTACACATATGCTATAAATCGAAAAAATATGGTATCTGTAAACTTATAAGAATAACAACCAATGATGGAGATATGGCAAAAGCCCTTCATATACTAAATTCACTTTGTTTTGGACAGTTTTTCAAATACGCACATACCAGGCATAAACTAAGAGTGTGTGCTAATTCGAACTTGTCTCCAATTTGGGAAAAAGGCAATTTCTTATAGTCAATGATAATGATCTTTGTAACGAAAATTTATTTTTATGGCATTAGATTTATTTGAATTTTTTCGAGTGGTTAGGCGAAATTCCTCGAATCCATGCTGACTATACATCGCACAAAACCAAGCTGTGATTCAACGCTATTACATATTCTTAAGATCAAAAACCTTGACATGTCAACATCACATACGATTACTTACTTGTCTTGTTGCTTCGATGGTGGTAACGCATGAAACTGTATTCATATGCCCTCTCAGGGACCTGACAGCTTTTTCTAATCGTGTGTCCCACACCTTAACAAGCTTGTCCCTTCCACAGGTAACCAAAAGGTCACATGGGTTGTAAAGACTTAGTCCATACACAACCGTCGATTGATCTGGATATCTAGCAACAACCTAATGTCAAACGAATCGAAATACGGAACACAACATTCATTCAGTTGATTGAATAATGAATAGAGACAATGGTTTGCCATCTGCGATGATTTAGTTACTTAGATAACTTACAAACTAAGCTAAGAGAGGGTACGGGTAGCCTTAGACAGGATTATTCTGTTAATTACTTAACTTTGAGAAGTTGTACGTTTTACAACCTAATAAAAATTCATTTTGCATTGACGTGGAAGCGTATGCAATGTGGAGGACTAAAGAATGTCCGAGACACTTTTGCTACCAAGCCCCTAAATCAACTTTGCCAACTACACTTTTACAGAAATCTCATTAAACATTCACTAAAGTTGCAAGGCTTAAGTGCTTACTTTTCTCTGTTGGTATACCAGTGATTCAAGGGTTTCAAGTACACGATGTTGTTAGGCTTGCTTTCAGTATATCCTCACTTCCGGTCAATTTGATGTGTGACTCAAGTATACAACTAAGACAAGCACTCTCAAAATAATCCGAGGCTCACGACAGATCAGAATTATTCCGTAAAAACCCAACATGCAAGATTCATACATACTAATTTGATTACATTTGAACTGCCGTTGTATTTCTTGCTCGCTTTAATATCTCTGCAAATAGATTTCTACTAGATTACTTCTAGAATGGTTTTTATTACAAGAAAGCACACGAAAGTTTCATTATCTCAGGTAGACAGCTTTTCTGACTAAAGGTCTCTGTCGGACATTCAATAGGCTCAGTTATTGTGAGGGTATAACTTCTGGACCAAACTGAATATCCTGGAAGAATGTTTTGGATATACTTAAACGTAAGCAACATGTCCCATTAAACGAGAAAGGTTATTGACTTAAAAGGTGGCTAACGTAAAATCACATTTTTATTAACGCAAAACTCTCTTTTTTATTTATATACATGCGCATAAATATATGAACTATTGCCACAAAACTGCACTATGTGGGAATCGACCGGGCTTGAACTTGCAATCCTTAGATTCAAATGACAAAAATTGAAGAAAAATTTGAAAAATTTGTAGCATTCAAAATTTTGGACACCCTCTTATCATTAATTTACCTGGACTCAGTTCCAGCGTTTCAAACCGAGAAGCTAGCAATGGGTGGAATGCTGAGGTAAAACAAAAATAACAAGGAAGAGTGGGGAACTATACTTATACAAATTTCTAATTCCGCGTTCAAGAGTAAATACTAAAAGCAAATCAATTCAGCGCAGACGATGCGTTAATCCTACAGCCATTTGATTGGTCTTTCGTACCAATTTCATGGCTTCTACCTACCCTGTTCACCTCGATGTCATTGCAAATTAGCTGACGATCATCACCAGCCGAGTACAAGTAACGATGTCCCATCTGGCCAAAGACCATGGCTCGAAGCGGTCCTTTATGCGATTTGATGGTGAGACGTTGCAAACTAGTGTTTAGGTCCCAAATCTAAAGAGTCAAAAATTGTATGTAACTTCAGTGCGAAAACCTTGCTACAAAATCTTGCTGGCAACTACGAACTTCAATTGGAGATGTCAAAATGGAGTAATACATACAACTCCTCCTTCCGTTAATAACAATGGACTTGCAAACAACAGCTTGTATCATAACAAATGAACGCATGTTTATAGAAACAATACAATCTTTTAACGAAGGCAATATGATTTTTAATGGCAATTCGAACATCGGGCATACGCTTCTGGCGAGTCTTTAAGGAGCGAGAAGCATTAGGTTGTCTAATGAAGCAACTTGTAATAATCGACCAAAGTTCTAGCCATAGTCTCACGACTAACACCTTCTGCTGTCTTTGCTTAATTAAACAGCTGAGCTAAACTAAATCATAGAATTATACACTATTTGATGCTGCTTGTAGATTCTTCCATTTACTTATCTGTCCAACAATCTAAGCGCTTACAAGCGCATGATTTGAAACTCACACGATTTTTTTACAATCAATACTTTTTTGCACAAGGTAGACAGGGTTGTGTTGACTTAAGTAACAGAACTGATTGATTTTTCTGCTAGACAGATAATCAGAGTAAATAGCTATCTTCCAGAACAACTTTTAGTCAAAGACTTTACCATATCTAGACAGTCTGCACCCACTGAGCCATAATCAAGTATATATTTCTCAAAGAGCGACGTAGAATGTCTTTTCGACAATCCTGTCAGAACAGCACAACTTATCTTTGGTAATCAGATTTCGGAACTCAAAAGCAAGTATTGAGGCGTTTTTAAAACCCTTGTAAATCGAATTATGGTCCAGTATCTTTGACGAGACCAACGCTTATAGGTTAGCTTTCTGCAAGTGATTATGGCTACATGCGGTTCTCAGCACACAAACGCCACACAGCCAATTACACGGCAGGAATGTATGGTGACTAAACATACACAGTGCTGGTACATACATCCTATTTATTTCCCTTTACAAAGTAAGAATTCTCACTAACAGCACACTACTTTACAACAAAGTTTGTTTGCAGTGATGAGAATGGGTACCAATGGCTCCAATACAAGGGGAAATCGTAGACTTAAGTTACAGTTTTGATGTTTTTGCTTTCATATTTCCGTTTACTTTGAATATGGTTTCAATCTTATTCTTGTTATGTTTGATTAGATAAATATGAACCCTAGATTTAAAGAAATGTATTCAGTCTAAGATAATGTGTAAGGAAACTCTCTTGTTTTCCCATATATTAACCAAGAATCTCACAACCTTATGAGACAGAACACATGGTTATTGTAATGAATTATTCAAGCAGGCAGATTGTCATACAAGCTTTATTTACATTCTATATTGTTCATCGGGGACTGTTCTTTTAGCAGCTTTTTTAGGTTACAAATATATTATAGTACAAAATTTTCTTATTAGCTGGTCTGTCGTTTATCGATAAATTAAACTACATCTTTTTGACGTTTGTTGCATAGAGCCACAAAACACGTGCAAGGCCTAACACACTTGGTTCTTTATAACGTGAGGGCTTTATTCCTTTTTAGGTAGTTGTTTTGCATGTTATTTGTCAATAATTCATAAGTATATTCATTATAGCTTTTAAAATATAATTTCTTGCATTACCTTAATCATTTTATCGGATGACCCGGTGGCAAACCATTTGTTTCCTGCCTCTAATGTCACGCATGGAATGGAATGAGATTGCTGATGAGCAATGATCTCCTAAAGAATTCAAAACATAAGCATTATACTTTTTGCTACTAACAAAACAAAATTAACATTTCCTCATTTCCTTTTATTATGAGATCTTTATGCATTGGACACTTGTAGCACTGACCTGTTTTTAAAAGGTAATTGATTTAACGACTACTTTGCCTTCATTAGAACAACTCATTAGCAAGTGATGCGAAACGTATCAAGTCATTTAAATTGTTATAAAATAACGACTCCATTTTGTCGACCTCATTAACTAATTTTATTTTCTGTAGTGAATACTTATAGCATTCAACTTCATACCTTTAATTAAACATCCCGCAGAATTTGTCTTTGAGCATCTTGCACTATACTTTGCCTTGTGCTATCCAAATAAACTATTTCTTAACTACTTAAAAAACTGAACTCGGAGTACTTGAATGTTGTTTAGCCGCGCAAATCAGAAGTTACCTTACTATTGGCTTATCTTGGCAGAAAGATGTGCAGACCATCTGCCAGAGCTAACATGACGATGGTAATGGTGATGTTTTAAATAAGGAAGACAGACACAGATACAATTAGAGGCCGTCGGCTAGCATTGATTTCCTCCGACCAGCTCAGCTCTCCTTCTACTTTAGATTTACACCAAAAAATGTAGTCGTTATTTATTTTACCCAAGTCACTCAAAATAAGGCTATTTCGTAAGTGTGTGTGCCAGAGATCCTTCCACAGTGTCTTGCCTATTCTTTTTTTGATGTTTGTGGGACGTCTATGCTTCAATTTCTTGCCTTGCAATGATCAAAACTCAAAGGAGCTTCTACCTTTTACTCTTATTTTTTCTTGTTCTGGATATTGGAAAATTCTTTAAAATTTTGTAAGACTTTCTGCAAGATTGATTCTGTATTGTTTCCATTTAAGTACATACACAAGTTTTGAAAACAGCCCTGTCTGTCAATAATAATGAGTCCTTTAAAAATGTCTAAATCCGAATGGTAATCCAGAGCAACCAGACGTTCTAACTTTTCTTTGCCTTGGACCGAAAATTTCATTAAAATCGGTTTGTAACTGTTATGCTGCTAAAAGACAGACTGAAAGAAAGACAAACAGGCAAGAAATACATTTGGCAGCGGTAATAATACTAAAGTAGAGAACGAGATATTAATCAAAAAAATATTTGGTAAGCTGAAACAGGCACAAAAGTAACAAATAAAAATAGCAAAATAGGGTAGACATTGGAACAAACTCCATTGGTTGACTTTGTTGAGCTTTGCTTCATTTTGCAAAGAGGCAATACACACATCTGGCATTTCACTCAAAGCATACCCTTTCGGGAATCAAGACCAGTTCATTCGTAATTGGGAAGTGATTTGTAATACAGGGAAGTTTTAAATATCTCCAAACCACCTTTATATCAATGATAATGAATTGTAGTTCCCTTTTGTATTGCTTACCTGGCTTAATTGCCACGGTGGATGCCATTTGGGCTTGGTTGGCCTTGTAGCTTCACTACCATTGGCAGTAGATGCTCTGCCATCTTCACCTTTAAGCGCATCTGTTTTCTCGCTAGCAACGTCTGTCGATACCGTCCTATTGGTATCTTCTCTATCATTAGATTCATTTTCATTGCTCTCATTCCTATCTTCCTTATCCTCGATCTCATCTTTAACATCTTCACTGTTCTCTGCCGTATCTTCTATGCCATTTTCCCTTTCTTCGTGATCAATATTTTCGTTTTCTCCCTCTGTGTGTGAAATCTTAAAAACAAAATAAGAAAATTTATATCATGCTAGGAGTATTGACCGTTTTATCCAGATATATAAATGTTACAATATCAGGACCTATAAGACTAAACAGGGTCACCTGCCAGCATATAAGGTCAAGGAATAATCTACACGAAGTGCTTTCAAATGTCTTCAGCTGCCTTGAATAGAAAATTGTCGGAGGCATCACAGTAACTGTTTGATAATAGAAGCATAGGGTTTGCCGTGTCAATGCTGCCGAGAATTTTCTATTTACTGTTCTTCTGACAATACTATTACTGCAAAGAATATAAATCTTTAATCAATGCGAAAGGACTAATGAATAAATATCGGTTGCCTGATTGGCAGCATGAAACCCAAAATAATTCAATGTTACGCATAATGTTAAGATGTTAAGTCCTCAACTCAAAAATTCTAACCTTCATCATTTGTAAGTTTTGTTCTTGATATCTTCATGGGTATGGAAGAAATACTCGTAGCTTTGTCCTTCGGAAGTGTTGACAAAAGAAGAATCGAATCTATCCACGCTAGGAAACTTTGGTTTTGCTAAGTGAATCAAAGGTTACTTTTGACATTGATGCCAGTGTCAAAGGCCTAATTCTTTATTAAAAACCATCTTTTACGACAAGCAGCGCTGACCAACATAGTTAAGGAGGAAAAAAACTTAACAAAGTTTCATCTTTATTTTTTACTTAATCAATTCCGCTTCAATCTAAAGCCTGACAGAAATACACGGTTTTAAACTTTTGGATATGGTACATCAAATGTAAAAAGTCTTAAAAAGATAAATGTTCTATCGTGCATAATGTTCATAATAAATTTACATTAAATCGTGCAGTTTGTATGCAAATACAGAGCACGTAAAATGGCAAAGTATATTCCCGTAGGACATAGTAATCACTAATTTAAGAGGATTTAGAAAAATTATTAATATACCTCAATATCACATTTTACTCTTACCCTCGATGTTTTGTCCATCCCGTCCTCCATGATTGTCTGACTCTGTGACATATCTTTGGCATTTTGACTAGGTTCTTCTTCAGCGTCAGTATCTTCATTTATATTTATGTCCATTTCCTCGCTTGGATCGTCATCTTCCAGCTCCTCGTAAGTATTCTCTTCCTCATTTGTCTTGGACTTTCGGTCTTCTTCTTTTTTGTCTGTTACTTCTTCATAGATATTATCTCCATTATTAGAGTCATGAGAAGTCCATGGAGACAAAGCAGGGTCAGTTATTTTATCGTCTGGTGCTGGCGGTGCCAAAGTGTCATTTCCATTGTCAGGGTCCTTGACATCAAACTCGTCTTCCTGAGGAACGTCCTGCCTCTGCAATTCTTCCTTGATTTCAGTCTCAGACACTTGTTCGTCTGAAGAATTTTCTCTTGGTGTTATCGGAGGTAACTTGTCTTTCTGGGACAATAAAGAGGAATCTGACATTGAACGTGATTCCATTGAAGGCAAATGAGTCTTCGGCTTTGTGGGAACAGGTGGAAGTCCCTCCTCCTTAGGTTTATTTAGTGGAGTTAAAATTAATCCCCCGCGAACTGTGCCCGTTGTCGGCCTACGCTTCATATCTACGAAAAGATTAGGAAGAGCTTAAAGCACTTCCACTTGATTACGATATAAAATTCAATCATTTGACAATACACTAGAGCTAAAGCTTTGACCTATCCTGTCCGTTTCCTCAAAGCAACTTCCTTTACCTCTGTTGTAAACGCGCAATATCAAATTATTTGAGAGCACATATTTAACAATACATCAAATAGAATAATAGATGGTATGTGTCTTAATTACTGTTGATGTTACTTGCCTAAATTCAAAAGATTGCCAATAATTCCTCTTACTTAGTTTTATTAATTTTGCCTTCGTCATGCTATTTAAAGCAGGTTCCAATATAATCGTAAGCGCTGGGAATCCGTCTGCCATGCATCACAGATAAAAAATTCATTGGAGCAATTAGTCTTTCCATAAATATTAGCGCTCATCGGTAATGTAGGGAATGCGTTTGGAAAGTAGAAACGTTTTTATAAATGAGAACTTTCGTTGTCTATGTCTTAAAGCCATCGTCAACATCGCGGGAAGTTTTCCGAATTTGCAGTTATATTAAAACCGTCTTTAGGTATTTAGAGAGCCAAGACTAGAGTGTACAAAAACCAGAATGTTGAGGCCAGGATCAACGGAGAGGAGATGAACATCTCATTTGCATTGATCCCTGCTTAATCCTCCTAATTTGCGACAGACAAAAAGGTAAATAATGGCAAAGAAAAAACAACAATGACATCAAATCTAAATAAGTCAAAAGTGGTTGGTGACGGGCCAGCAAAAATTGCTGATAGTTTAGGTGTGAATAAATACAACTACCCTGCTGATTAACGTTTATTTATTATCCACAAATCCACATCTACAATATAGTTTCCGTGTTCAATAATGCTTAAATTTTAACTGGTAAGACCGAACATTCGACCAATAAATTATTTGAACAACTAGATATCCAGCATATACGAAATTGAAATAGCATTTACCTAGAACAGTCCCAGAATAACTCCTTTCAAGGGATGCTACTTCACGTTCAAGATCCTCCTGAGTTCCATCGTCATTTACATCGTCATTGCATGATGACGTATTCATTCGTTCAACCGACTGGATACGTCTAAGTAATGAATCTAAAGAGATTAATACAAAAAAGCATTTCCTCTGTCAGTAAGTGAACAAGCCGTGTAAAGTGTTTTTCCTCTACTTTTAAGCTTGCCACGATTGTTATGGTATCGTAAAATTTCTTACAAAACGAGAACGTGGTCTTTCGCGCTAGTAAACGATATTTTACGGATAAAAATTACATTATGTCCAATAAACTTTACATTGTACGTAACAAAAAGGAAGAATTTTACTCCATTACACATTCCTGACTACTTCATCGTCAATGGAAGCATCGAAATTTGTATCATACTTTGTTTGGAAATTATAGATTAACCACAGATATCACCTGTTTCATTTGGAGCATGTTTTGGCTTCAGTACATATTTTGATTGTAAGCAGTAAGAAAGCAAATGGATCTTGTGCAAATCAAGATTGTGACGGGAAAGCCATGCTCGAATACACGTTTTTGTTTCACATTTCATTTATTTAAAGTCAATTTAGAGCAAACTTGTATGATCAACAAGTAAAAAACATGATTAATTGTAATGAGGAATAAGAAGAGAGAAAAAAGAAGGCTGCAATTGCTATTGTTATTTACTATCATTGAAAAGGAGATAGAAGAAACCGGGCTCGAACTCGTAACCCTCAAACTCATAAGCCAACACTCAAAAGTCCATGCTCCACTCTTGACAAATATATGAAAAGCACTGCGCCTGTTGAGGTACTACATATATCCGACACGGATGAAGGCTTTAGCCAAAACACACGAAAAGGTAATGAATTTCTCCTCTCCCCACCGCTGGCTTTCGTCTCGTAATACCAAGGACATTGGAAGTCATTCACCAAATCTTTGTGCCGTTATGGTACGGAGGTTTGATTACTGGCTTTTGAGTCTGAGCCCGGTTGGCTCCCACATAGTGCAACTATGTGCTGTGCTAATGCTCCTCACATGAGCAATATATATTATAATCATTAATGTGTCCGCTGAGACATATATATATATGTCAAGAGCTCAATCATCCATGTTTATTAAATATATATAAATTACAAGAAATAAACACTTTTT
>JANTCA010090860.1:0-13590 GCA_024741275.1 Chironex yamaguchii
GGTGACCTATAGTGTCTTACCGTGATTTTATGCACATCACGTGCACGGGGTGAGCTATAGTCCCTTACATAACTACTGAAGTACATTATATTTTTGAGAAATTTCTTCACCTTAAATATGGATCGATTATTTGGAGATGAACATTGACAGCATTGCTTAGCTATTTTTGAATCCAATGCTTTTACAATAGGAGGGCGGGCTGCGAATTCTTCCTCTCATACTCTTCTGTGGACTTGCTTTCTGTATTTCCAATTTTAGCTGCTCGTCGGGAGTGCTATTACCTGGTTGCTGACATGGCATGAGAATCTGTCCATCTTTGATACTTTCATTCATCAGCTATCCTTGGAGAAGAGTTTGAAATGGCGAACGGATATTTTGATGGTACAAACATTAACCCACACATGAATAATCCCAGCTCTTCTTAAAATGCAGGCTTTGGGGCTTTTTTCTTTTTACGAGTTGATGTACTTAAGGACCGAAGTAATAGAAGCATCGGTAATTGATGGAGTCTTTAGGGCCACAAAATTTTTCATCAAAGGAGAACATTTTATAGTATATTTTTATCTGATCTTCTTTGCCATTCTTCCCATAGCACAGGCTTTGCGCCCTTGCGTACATCAACAACATGATACGGTGGATTGTGAAGTTGTAAACTGAGTCAATGCTTTTAAAGACGTGCAGTGGTTAAGCATGTCGCGAAGCATGCTCTATTGAGAGGAAAGTGGGTTCATCACGAGTTTACCTGATGAATATTAATAGACTTGAAATTCTTATATGGCTTAAGGACACAGAACTTTACAATAATTTTTCCTAATCTGACCCTGTGCAATGTTATTCTGACATAGGAAAGTACCATCTTCTTTTTACAGGATAATAGCAATGTCTTGTGAAGTTAGATGACTTTTCAACTTCGACCACTATTTGGCTACCTGCGTAATATCGATGGCATCAACCAGGTCATTTTTACTTACTAACAAGCAGTCGTCTAATTGATCCCCAGCCATGGTGCTGTTAAGTTAGTGTTTTGCTCTCCTAAACACACTGAAGGTTATTTTGCTTTTACAAACGGATGACGGTGCAGAAAAGAACAACTGTTACATGGTTTTAAAAATGCAATCTCGTCGTTATAACTCTAAGCCAGGTATTCACCAGCACTTGTTGGCAATTGTCCCCTCTTCCCGTCTTGAAATTCCTTTTTTGCATACAGAAAAAAGATTTCGAGCTCGTTGTGAACTGCATTTGATACTTCTTCAGGAAAAGCTGTAGGGAAAATTGAGACAAGGTGCACTGTTACCTCTAAAGGCCCTAGCTTTTCAGGATTAAGTGCCAATAAGAAGTCTTCTGTTTTTCTCAAGCTATTGTTTCTCCTTAAATTTCGCACCAATTTCTCTGTAAACGAGTCTTTAAAAATATAAAATTGGGCCCTTTATTACGTTCGGACACCTCCCATCTCTACTGAAATGGTGCCTAGGTTTGGGACTACGCTTTTGGGGGACAATTTGCAAACCTATGAATTCGCTCAAAATCTGCTGCTGGATCAGAAATTTGACGACAGCAACTACAGCTTCAATCTCGTTGTTTTAATGTAGTGAAAAAACGCCACTTGAGACACATGATTGAAGACAAGTAAAATATTGCAAAAAGTTGTAACTACTCACTCCTCTTTGTTTTCTGCACAGGGCATATTTTAGAGGAGTCACAAAATAGGTTTCACCTGCCACACAGTCATCTTTACAACAGCACAAATGACATCAACCAGCTATTGTGTTACTTTCTGATGACCAGAAAAAGCTTTTTATTTTTGTGTTGTGCACACAAATATCGGCTTTAGTGCAAGAAATTGCAAGTATATTTCACAAGGCAGTAATTTTATAAGGAGGAGGGACCCTCAAAGTTTCGCTAAATATCTTCCCTTTGCTTCCCCAAACTTATTCATGCATTTGAACGACATTTCTACAACGTACAAGATCTAAAAAGCCCTGAAATAATACTAAAACAAAACAACACTATGGTTGAAACGCTGTTCATGGACCTAATTGTGTGCTGCTTCGTCGAATGGTTGCCACTGAGAACGGGTCGTGTGACGTAATACTGAACAGGTCAAAATATAAACCTCGCAGCAAAATTCCCTAAATGCTAAGTTCTGTTTATTTTCAGTTGACTAGTCATGGTAGCCACGGAGCAATTCCCATTACGTAGTTTTTACAAGAAATGAAGGTCGCGGAATTTCCTAAAATATTTGTTTTGGTGAATAAATTTTATTTGAAATCGCCTATCCTATTTTGTTACCATTGGGGGGCGGCCCTAGACAGTGCTTTATCACAGCCATACCACAGACGGCTCGAGCCTGATAATAATTAGTTAAGTTAGTAAAAACGTACCCAAATTTCATCTCAAGCTATTAAGGTGTCAAGAGCTAATAAAAACGACGTTACTATTCTGTAGGCTCTTTGATGTTTCGTTAAACTCATTGCTAAGCCTTTTTCAGAAACTGCGCCATACTATGTTCGTGTGTCACACACAATTGTAAGTAGTCATTGTAAACACTTTTCAGAACAGTTAATCAGCACCCACTTAGGAAACAGTAAATGTGCACACGGTGATAGACTGTCGTTTGTAAAGAGACACACAACATCAGTTCAAAAAGGTGAGGCAACGCAAAAAGGTAATTTTCTTGAGTATCTGTACCTTCTATGAATCTTATCATGTCCTTTAGAATTATTTTCTACGTTCCGGTAGGAAGTTGCGAGAGTGACGGCAGACCAGCACAGTCGTCGAGTGAAGTTAGTAGCGTCGTTTTAACTAATTCAGGCGACTGCAGAATTACTTTTTAGTATTTTTCCTATGTTAATGCGCAAGTTTAAACTTATTCCGTACAAAATAAGGTCCTACCATGGGAATGGCGTAGATGGCAACGACCTGAAGGGACATGAGCGGATATCGAGCAGAGGCAAGAAGATTTTGAAGTCAATTGTCAGCATCGCGTGGCAGAAATTGTGATTGATGGATTGGTTGATGTCTTCAAACACCATCTGGTCGTGTCGAGTTACTGTAGTAGAACATTCTTTTGATTGTATATTTTTATTTAAAAATCTGAAATATTAACGTATATTAATAGAGTGCAAAGGAATGTAATTACTAAATCAGGCCTTTGTTTCATAAATCGTGTTTAAGACATTGAATATTTTGACGTTTAGTTTTGTGTAAATCAGACGATGAGATAAATTTAGAATTGCCGAGCGATGAAGGTTAATGTCTGGATGCAGCTGCACAATTTGATAAATAAATAATCAATCGCTATGCAGAGAGGATTTATGTAGTTTGATCTTACAAGAAAATTAGTCATACTCAAAGTGAACTCCAAAGTTTGTATTCTTAGATCGCTAAGCAGGTGGTAAATAGGGAATAAGGAGATTGGACGTATTTCTGGCTTTTTATTTGCTGGAAAAAATTCCATTCTTGACAATATAATTTTACTTTTTTAGCATTGTGCTATAAAAATATCTTATAACCAGGGGCGTATGAGCCAGGGGGCTGGGAGGTCAAACAAATAGCATTCGGGCAACAGCTCGCAAAGAAATTCTTGGGTAAAACCAGAATTGTTTGTTTCAGTTTGATATCAGTACATTATCTATAAAATGACCCACTTTGCATGACCTTGTCATGTATGACCTGACCAAGTCTTCAGTTTGTATATTCATTTGTGCTCAAATTTCAAATCATTCTGCAGCAGGGAACACATGAAATTAAGATGACTGAAATCTATAGTAACAAGCATTATATTGGCTTCATAGACCTTGAACAACCACAGCAAATCATATTGATAATTGGTTAGCTGAGATCCTTATGGAGTTCTGGCTTTCAGTGACAAATGTTTATAGCTTTGAATTTTGAATATTTTGCTATCGAATTTGTGAACACTACTTGCATGATAAGCCTACAGTGCAGAGCAAAAATATGGTTGACAATTGAAATCACAATGTCCACAAAGAGGAAAGGCCTTGCCGGTATTGTGTGCTATGTGAGCAATGTAACAGTGAGTTCAATTCAAAGTTCTCATTTTCAAAGAGTGCATAATGGCAAAAGTTCAAATGTAGATGTGTTTTAAAAGTTCTTAGACTATGCTGCAAGGATTCATTAGGCCAGGGCAGGCACTTAATGTATGGTCTAATTCTGGGATTCCACTGGTTCGGAGGATATTGATACTAGAGACACCATCAAAACTATTGCTGCAGTTTACAATACTGGAACAAGTGATGAAGTTGATGATTGAAATGATGATGCTGTTACCCAACACCTCAAATGATAGCAAAGTTCATGAAAGGAAAGTGCATGTTAATTACTGTGTTAAAGAGGAGGCTAGTGATGGGCACACAAATGCTGCCAGCTTTGCAAAAACTCTTGATGATGTTATGTTGTGACTTTATGTCGTGTTACTAGAGTTTTATAGAGCAGTTTCAATTTTAGCTACAATTCCAGCAACATCATGCTCTGCTGAGTGCTCATTCTGTGGACTGTGCCTGACGAAAACGTATTTATGCTCAACAATGGAGCAGGAAAGACTAACAAACACTGCTTTGATGAACATTGAGGGAAAATACTACAACAAAATGCTCAGATATGATTTTGAAAAGATAATTGGTACTTTTGCAAGAAGAAATAGATTTTTTAAGTTTTTAGACTTTTAATGGTAGTATAAGAAACATATGTAAACAGTTGACCTTAAACTTGTGGAACTATAATCGGATTTTTCTATAAACTTCGATTTGTGTTACATTCCTAAGACACGAATTTGAAACTCAACCTGAATGAACAATACAGTCGAGTCTCAACAATCTAGACATTTTCATCTTGAATACAGAGTGATATATTAATATGTTTTTGAAGTGGTATTCATTTCAGATATTCAAATATTGTGTCCATTACTATTCATTTGGCTGCAAAATTGCAGTCTGCCAAACTTGAAGTGCCCCTATACCAATGCATATAACCACTATGCAATAATCTGAGTTCCATCTCTGGTCACAATATGAAGAATATCAAAATTTGACCAATATCATACTTAGTATCTGCTGCATTTAAAATTTTGTGGTAGACATTTTATTATTTTAACTGCAATATAAGAGCAAATGGGTGTGAATGGACAATATTTTGATGAATGACTGAAGTCCTGTAGATCAAAATTTTCTAAATGGGTCATTCTCTTCTCCAAAGGTAAATTGCTTCACACCAGGCAGTATACTAGCTCCATGAAACTACATTATTGTGCTTGGACAAAACCCTATTTATAAAACCTGAAATTAAGGGAGTTGCTGTATGTATTTAATGCATTTGTAATCTTAAATATGTATAAATCTTACCATGAACTATGTATCATCAGCCCGTAGTATGCAGTGAAGAGGTGAGAAGTAGAATTTTTCATATAGCTATAATGAAATTAATTTGTTTTTCAAAGTAAAATCTTCAGTCTTTTAGAAATCAAAGTTAACATAGAAAAATATTATGAATGATTGTAAACAACTTTAATCCACTGTTTTTTTGCCTAAAATCTATATTCTCTTTGTCATTATGAGTGATGACAAGTTTCTACCAGTTGACACTCCTGGATGTTATCAAATTTTAAACTGTGTGTTGCCATTTCTAAATTCTTCTGATGCCTTTTGAGGTTTCAGTGTTGTGACGTGGAACAGATATATCACAGATATTGCATGTTTTTCTCTTGTTGCTGTTATTGTGATGAAAAATGAGTGCCAGCTTCTTGTCCAGGTGGCAGTTATATCTCCAAAGCCAAAAGGATAGAAAAGGTCCAATGCCCAGCAGTATCCCTTCTTCCCAACTGAGTTTTGCAGCTTCTGGACCCAGATTGATTGTCGCTGGTGGGGAAACCTTGCTTCTAAAAGGGTAAAGACCATTTGGATTACACACTACTATGACTGCTGTTTTTAGGAACATTCAGGGAATGCTTGGATCTTGGAGCTGTGGTCTTCTTGGGAGCTGTCACAAGAAGGAGCCCACCCATCTTCTTGGCTTGTGATTTTGCATGTTTTAAATGGACAAAACCATTGCCCATGGGTTGGCACAAGGAGCCAGCAGTACAGGAATGATGGTCCTAGAACCCCCTTCATGTTTTTCTTTGTTTGATCACAAAAGGTAATAGGAGAGCATGTTAGGTATGAGGGATATGCATAATTATATGTTATGGTATTAATTCTTATACTTGTGCCACTTGCATAGCATGCTTAGATATTATGTTATTGGTTTTTAATTTGCTATGTTTTGTAGCTCTCAAATAGGTAGCCTGGGCGTAAGTTATGTATTATGGCTGAGAATGAATGTATCATTAAAGTACTACTACGTTTAATGAAAGTGTTATGAGATGATTCTATTTTGCCATGTAGATAACTAGAGCATGAAGTTTTATGTTTACATAAATATAATGTTGACTTTATCCCACTAATTAAACATATTTTCATTTCGATTTCCACAGCAGAACTTGGTTATAAATTTGACAACCAATATGTGATTTGGACGAAGAGTATAATTAGATTTAACAGTAAGAAATATTAGACCAGAGAAACAACATGGCTATTTATAAACTATAACAAATTTTATGTACAAGGTAAGAGATGAATATTTTTTCTTATTGGCATAAAGTCACAAGCACAATGTGTATACTTTTTTCATCTTCCTATCCAACACTTTTAAGCCCTGGTTTGTTCTCTAAATTATGGTCATAAACAAGATAACCACTGCACAAGACATTAGCACTAAAACAAATTTGGATACCTGAAACAGTAGTGTATTACTACGATAAAGTAAACTTGAGTTTTTGATCTCATAAGACTGCTTTTTTGCATTCATTTACTAATGAAAACACAGGGAATTAACAATTTCATACAAAAAAAGCATCAAAGCAAATTACATTGTAGAAATTTTATGATAAAACATTTCATGCTGGGCCTCTTTGCAAACTTAAAGTGGCCCTAATTCTTTTTCACTTTTAACTTGTTTGGGTAAACTGGGGTCATAGAAATCAATTCTCAATTTTATTTTTCTGTTTTCTGTGGCCAAAAGTGTCCCGAAGAATCTATTTTTTTAAGCAGGACCGCACACTAAAGGGGCTGGGTTGGAGTGATAATATGACGTCTGAGCAGGAATGGGTAAATTTGTAAACAAAGATTGGTTGGACATTCTTTATGGAAATTGACCCACCTTCTTCTCCTTTCTATTGCCTCAGGTTGATTGTCTCCATAAAATGGAATCCTGTGTAAAATATTTCCTTTTTCAACATTTGTAGTATGGCTGCAACCAGACACTATGCATCTGTTTAGCATCTTCTTTTCTCGGAAAAAAAGTCCTGCAGAATTCCGGTCATTTATACGTTTTTCTGTGAGATTTTGTTATAGAATATTTTGCCTGTTCCTGCTTAGATGTCACACAAAGTGGAGCCCAGTCTATCTAAAAGACGCGGTCATGAAAACTATTGTTTGATTAGAACAATGGATTTTATGAACTTTAAATGCTTATAAAAAGGAAACGGTTTGACCAATTTTAATTTTGTTTTCAGATTTTAGTCATTTCCAATTCATTAAAAAATACTTGTCAAAACTGAAAAAGGTGTAGGTCCACTTTAAATAAACAATTGACATTATCAATTATAGCACAAAATTCAAATCACACACACGTCGCATTAATACAGGCATAGAGTACCATAACATTATCCCACATAATCCCACTTAATGTTTTGATTATGTTAATTTTTGAAACTGCATTCAACGCTAATCTTTGATCAAAACTTTATTGTGCTTGAATCCAACTTCAGCAAGTAGTCATTTTAACCAAACCATGTTCCTTATAGTTTGTGATAATGCAACCAGGGGCAGATTTAGGGGGTTCCTGGTTTCTGTAACCCCCCTTTGCCATGCTGATATTTCATTGGATAGAAGGTATGCCAATGCCATTGTCTTAATTTGGGAACGTTCAATAATTATGTGACCATGATATGATGGTAGGTAGGTGTAACCTTTTTGGTTACGCCTGATTATGATAAATATGTGTGATTGGTAGGTCTTTACATCAATCTACATGTCTAACCACTAAAAGTTTTCAACCTGGAACCCAAACTTTCTAGATCTGCCACTGGCAACATATTCAGCTTCAGCAGGTGAAAGTGCCAATACTGATTGTTTCTTTGAAAGCCAATTAACTGAACCGTTAGCAAGGATGAAGCAAAATTCAGAGGTTTAGTGATAACCATCAATGTTACCAGCATAGTACGCATCACAATAACCAAATAAGTATCCATTTACACTTATGAAGTGCAAACCAATTTTCCAAAGCAATCGTTGCTCCTTCAAGGTAACATAAAATTCGTTTGGATGCTGTCATGTGAGTATCTATTGAGGTCAATTGAACTACAGGACTGAAGGTTTCAGCATTGTCAATGCCATACTGTTTGAAAAACCTCAGACAACTAATCTGGCACTGTCACTCTAAGCAACCACTTACAACATACTTTGACGACCTTCAGGGAGATTTGACAAGATCAAAGTCTTGTTTTCTTTTAATAAGTTCATTTCACTATCAGCAAGAGACAATGCTTCTCAATTGTGACAAGTTTAGGCACACGTACAACATGACTACAAATGATGAATAGTGCACAGTGTTCAGTAGAACATGTTTCAATCAATCTTTCAGGCTTCTTTTCATGTGCTGATTTACAAGTCACTACAGTTGGTCTCACAGTGTTTACAACTAAACTTTCACTCTTACTGATCCCTTCATTAGTTCATGGGTTTCTTACGAAAATTCCGCAATGCATACAGGAGAAGAAATAGAAGGTGTGATAATAGGGGTCAGCAACTGTTTTGTTGTGTCAAATTCATTTTCATTGCATTTAATGTCAGGTCGATTAACAACACTACATGTCCTTACTTTCATGTAACTCAAATTTAGTTTTCTGCTATACCACATTTCATATGGAGTCATTCCTAGTGCATTTGTTGGCATCCTGTTCCACATATATGATGGATTTGTGATTTATTCAGATTTGGGTAAACTTGCATGCAGCATCTGTGTTAATGCAATTTCTCCTGATGTTCTGTTCATTCTATCTGCAATACCGTTTTGCTTAGGGCTACGAGGCACCATTACTTCATGCTATATGCCTTTCAATTTCAAGTGCATTTCAAATTATTTGGAAGTATATTCGTCTCTATTATTGCTTCTCTGGTTTTTTTCTTTTGATCACACTCACAGGAAACATTACTTTTGAACTCCTTGAATTTTTTACAACGGCTTGGGTGGATTTATTGTGCAGGAAGCAGACAAAACACACTTATCAGTAAACTCATTGGCAGATATCACAAAATATTGGGCAGCACCAAGGGACTGCTCATTCATAAGGGCACATACATCACTATAGATAAGTTGAAGACATCCATTTGACTGAATTTCTCCCAGTGGTTTAAAAGGTTTCTTACACATATTTGCACTAGCACATCCATCATAAAGAGATAGCTCAGCATTACAAGGCATCTTTGCTTCTCAAACTAATTTTTTATTTACTACATTTTTCAATTGCTGAGCATTATGTCCTAGATGTTGATGCTTTAAGTCTAATTCTTTATTTCAAACATTCATGACGATGTTTTCCAAAAGAGGAGCTATTTCAGTATCCATACCTTATCTCTTCTGGTGCCCATGACAATCAATTTTCCATTTCTATTTTTATGAGGCACTTATGAAACTTGAACATAACAGTGTTATTGTGTAAGGTAACTGATGAAACAGAAGAGAAATTATTCCAGGCACATAATGTAGTGTTCCCTTCATTACTTGGTTATTGCCAACATTCATATTCATTACAATATTTCCAACACAAATGGCCTGAGAAGTTACCCCATTGGCCACACCAACGTTTTCTGAAGAAGATAAAGGTTGATAGTTACGTAACAGGTTTTTACCTCTTGCCATATGCCGTGTAGCACCTGAATAATTTAGCCATTCTTGGTTGTTTAGGTTTGACTTATGGGAGCTTGCCACATCATCCAGTTTCCCCTCCAAATTGATTCCTTGAGAAAATGGCCCCCAGGAGACTACTATCCAAAAAATACCCCTAGTCTAATTGACGCTAGAAGATCCTCCCTGAAAATTGCCCACCAGTAGAATGCCCACTGGTAGATTGCCGCACGCTTTTTTGTTGAACTTTTTTGTCACCCTTGACGAGGATGCCGTCCCAGTTGAGAAGCGGGCCCACTTCCGCACTAATGCCTGGTTCACAGCTGCTATAAGGGGGAATGTAGAGGTTGACGATGTTGAGGGTTGATCCTGCGAACTTCACTTTCATAGAAAGTTCTTCGATGTGGCGGTCATTTGGAAATCCATTTGGAAGATCGATTGTACTAAAATGCATTCCTTTGTAAATCAGAAAAACTGTACCACCGCCTTTTGTGTTTCGGTCTATTTGAACCCATATGTATCCGGGGATTTTTTGGGCCGGATTTTATTAGATCAAGCTTTGATTCTCTTAGAGAAGCCATCGGAAGGTGATGTTCTTCGATGTAGATTTTTTGTTCCCAGGCCTTAGTGGAGACTCCGTTAATGTTGTAGTCTGGGGGTTTTGGTGTTTGACGGCTGAAACAGGATCAGCAGGGCTGAAAGCAGTTAACCCTTCCATCAAAACCTGAGCGATTGATGGGGTCAGAGAGGCAGGGATTAGTGGGAGTGTAGGCCATTTGGCGTGTCTTCCATCACAGCTTAAGTAACGTCGGAAGTCATCATGGTTGCACTGTGGAGGGGCAACTCTCTTGTAACCAATGCCATTGTCTACCAAAAATTCACCAACCCGATGTACCAATATGGCCAACTTCACTATGCTGCAGTCATTCTCTACTTTTACACTCACATTGCATAACAGTCCTTCTATTACCTCGCACCAAGAGATAGACACCATTTTTATCAACCCAACTGAAATTGCAATATCTAGTCAGTGTAGATGAAATCATGTTTCCTTTTCGTGTAATGTTGTGTATTGTCATCCTTGCCACAAAACTCGCTCAAACAGTCAATTTTACATTAGTGCTTTAGGAGATTTGTTTCATAGTGACACGTTACTATAGTAATTTCCCACTAGAAGTCTTAGTGACTCGCAAGTTACCTTGATCCTTTCTCAGCCACATTTGCCGTCACACAAAATAATGATATACTGATGGAAACATACGACTGACAACCGCTGGTGCATTTGCGATCATTAAAGAGTAACGTGTACTTGATTTTCCCGACAGGGGCCTAGAATTCTTAAATATCGCCCAGCATGGTTGGGCGACGAAGAAAGTTTTTCAATATTGATCGTTTCTAAACGCTCCAAAAAGCCTATAAAATGTATTTCCTTAAGCGTAGAATTGATATAACTAATGTATTAAATTTCACTTTTTCTTGCACAGCAAAAAAGTGGGAGACCATGACTCCCTGCCATCCTCTATCTGCAGCTGAGCATCAACTGTGTCATGAAAAAGGAAGAAGTCTAATAAGAACCCTTCCTATGTGTATTAACATAGAGTGAAAAATACTGCAACATCTCAGACTCCCAAGTTCTGAAGCACAGAGAACTTGCAGAGATACGTGAAATTGTGCTCTTTATTTGTAGTAAAACACCAACTGACAATTTTCTCGAGGAGCTTGGCTACAGAAGGTGCACCCCATTTTAAAAAATATAGTAGAAATATAGCTACTGAAATTGACATTCTGCCATGTTTCTAGACAGATGCTTCAACAACTTACGTTGGCTATTAATTTATGTATTTCACTGACGTTGTCAACAGATGGTAGATAGTTTTTCTTTCTGTGATTCTGCGTTAATGTAATCAAAGTGACTTTTTCCCTCTGCTAGGTCCGGGTGGTAAAACCAACAGATACCCATCATGCATTTGATGTTGTCTGTCAAAGTGCATCGATCCTACATCATGCTTATCCTAGTCGCACTAGTCATGGTGTTGTTCATCTTCAATGCTTTCCTTGCAATTAAGATGGAGAACAATGGTCGGGTCATTTCACAAGATAAGCTGCGAAAGGTAGACATTTGTAGGTTTATGAAAACGTATTTGTGAATTGTAGATTTGCATGTATTTGGACATTGGGATTTTTTGTATGGGACAGAATTTTAGGCTGAGTGCTCACTGAAAGAAAAAGGCGCGATTACTTCTTTTGCCAATTTGGTAGTACTAAGTAAGCCAAACCGCAGTGATTTGGTAAGAAGGGGAATCATCGTATGAGGTCTTCTAACTTATTTTAGCATGTTGCGTCTGACAGAAATTTGAACATATTATTTGTAACATCCAGTAGCTTTTTTGCTAAACTTGACTACAATTATATGCTTAAAATTATTTTTGTGCAGCTAATCCTTCAACAGCGAACACTCTTATCTGAAACTCTATTCAGTGGGGTCAAAACTCTTTACGGTCGCTATGTGATAGCCTTGTTCATGAGCTAAGACTTGTCGACTCCTATTGAAAACTGTCTTCTGTTTCCCCTTGTGAAAATTCATTTTGTTGCTCTGTTGATTTTTTATAGTGATACGTAGAAATATTCTAGATGCTGGGCACGATTACTGGTTATGAACAACTGAAAAAATGCAGGAAAATGTTGACCGTTATTTATAGAATCAGAGTGTAAAGACGAACTCCATCTGTTTTCAAGCACTTTTTTTGATTCTTAAATGTAGTCCAAGTCGACAACATTTACATGGAAAGGTTTCTGCTCTGGAGAACTGTCATCCCTCTGCAGTTGAATATTATCAGATGTTGGCCAATGTGTGAAGGTTGCTACCATTTTAGCTTTGTATGCAAGAGGTGACCTGTCACTAGCGGGGACTCGTGTTAATTTTAATTTGATAAAATTTGTTCGTAAAATTGATGGTATTCTTTACGATTTTAGGAAATTTCAAAGGTACATAAGGATAAAGCCAAAATATGTTACTCTTTACAGACTTGTTACTAAAAATTAAGGGACTTGTAACAAAGTTTGACCTTAAGGTTTTTGTATGGTCTCGCCGAATGGACAAGTATTGTGTTAAATGCTTTGTAGTCAATTAGCAGCAATATTGCCTTGTGACACCCCAATACTTTTTCACCATTTGCAGTTGTATGTATACAAACAATCGCATACTTTGAACTTGGAATCTTTACCGCATGATCAAAGTCAGCAATACAAGATATGGAATAATGTTTTATCTGAAGGCAGGCAGTTTTATCCTCCTAATGTCAAAGAAGCATCAATTGCAACACAGTGCTCGGTCAATAATTTATATCATATCATGGATATTTTTCAACGTTGGCATGGACCAATATCAGTTGGTACGTGTTTACATATTTATTTTACTAGTAAGGCATGGATTAGTTATTGAAGTTGACAGGGTGACGACTGTTACTCAAAGATTGAAAAGTGCAACTGACCACATAAAAATGGAAACCGTCATCTCATTGTACAACATTCATCATTATTCCTTAAATAAAACAGCTAGCTAGCTAGCTATCTATCTATCTATCTATCTATCTATCTATCTATCTATCTATCTATCTATCTATCTATCTA
>JANTCA010090861.1:0-13590 GCA_024741275.1 Chironex yamaguchii
AGTTTCATACAACTATTTTATCTAGATACAAAGCTTTTGATACTAGAGAGCACCTTTGATTACAACCCTGACTCAGACTGTACCAATTTTTGTGTAAGTGATCCTGACTGGATACATTTTCTGCTCTAGTAATCATATGCACAGGCATAATATGGCAAATGTGATCGTAATTTGAATATTTATGTGTTGCAGTGATAAATGTTCACTTGTGCCTGTTGTGATAATTTTTACTTGTGCAATGGTAATGAATTTCTTCAAGCTTTGCTTGTGTACTCTGAACCTAATTGTGTCAGGAATATTGGTTTGTTGAAAAGTTTGTTAAATTGTTTGACTAGTGGATTGAAATTTGACTTGATAAAGAAAAGGCAGATTAACTTCATAGACTGGTATCACAGTGTACACTAGTAGCATTGGTATGATCATTGTAGTTGTCTTGATGATCTGTGTGTCAACAAAGAATTTTTTGGTCAAACTGTTTCTATGAAGCTTGGAAGACTGATGTCAGTATTGGCAGGTGTATTCAATCACTGTTAATATCACTGTTGTAAATTGACTCTTATAAAATGTCAATTCATTTTAAGAATACTGAATAACAAAAGCTTTTCTTCCTCTGCTAGCTGCCAAAAGTAGCATTGTTTTACATAACCAATGGTTTACTTTTAATTTGTACCAGCAGTAAGAATAATCATAACCAATACATATCAGATTTTTGAGAAGTAAATACAATTATTGTTTTTTCCATAACGCTTCTGTGTTTTTGTACTATTAGGGAAGATGATGTTACCCATGAGGTTTATTATATAAACAAGCATATTTCTTAACCTAACAATTGCATCATTAGTTAACTACTCAATGCAGGATATGGATGATGAAAAACATTTTTTGCCATCATCTGCCTATATTGCATGGCTTGTACTATAGAGCCTTACTAGGCATGGGACAGTTAGTTTACATTGGATTATAACTGGCATCCAAATCAAGTTGCATATCTTTGATCTATTAGACTGTAGGCTCTCCTTTCATTATACTGAGTAAGATTAATTTTATGCTTGTAGACCATACTTTTGGCTTTGAATTTGTTTTTAATTTTAATTTCCATTGGTTTTCTTTCTGACAGGAATATTATATTCAAAAGAAAAAAGTTCCTCAATAGATACTAGCTGGGGACCTCATAAGTTAGGAATTATTGTTCCTTACAGAGACAGATTTGAAGAATTAAAAGAATTTGTACCATATGTTGATAATTATCTCAATACGAAAAAGATAAAGCATTCTATATTTATTGTAAACCAAGTGGATAAATACAGGTAAAGGTTTTTGAATTACTCTAAGCAGTCTTAAGCTTATGATTGGCTATATTTGCTACATGTTTCGTATATATATATTTTTTTTCCTTTCTGATGTTTCATACTCTGAAGAGTGTCAGACAAAAAAAGCTTTTAAGCATGTTTTTAGCGCAATGTCGCAAATTTTCAGGGTGATTTTCAAGTTTTGTACTACAAAAAGATTGTTCAAGTATCACATTATTGTATAAAATTGTTTTGTCTGCTTTTGTGATAATAATGTCTCCTAGTCTGTTGTCATTTGTAATCCAAGAGAATTTTTATTGCAATGATTTACATAAAATCTTAGTAACAGTTTTTTCCCTAGTGACCTTCACATTGCTTATCTCTACAGTGCTATGCTCCAGCATACACAATTCCTCTTGACTTACTTTATAGTATTGCTAAATTTAGATTGCATGCTTAGAAACTTGTGAAGTTCCTATGTTTGTGGTGTAGCTTGATGACAATCTGACTAGGCCCACAGATAATGCAAGGTATATTGTGCACAGAATCTTTGGCAATAAATCTTCTAGCTTTGTTTTATCAAGATAGACTATCAGTACTTTCATCTCTTGTACGCAGGTGTGCAAATAAAAGTTTTTTTTAAATCTTGGGGTTTTTTTGGGGGGTGGGGGTGCTTTGTAGGGACTGAGTTTTCACCACAATGGACCCACTTTTGCAAAATAGATGTTGTTAGTGTTGGAAATATGATGATTGTGGTAACAATTATCATACTATTTGTTACCCCTATATGCAGAGACAATAGGAAAACTTTTGTGTTATATGATTGGACAATTTAAACGTTGTTATTATGATTAGGATAAGTTGTCTACCAGCAATGTTATCCTTTTTTCTCTGCTATTCGAGTTTTGTCGCTTCATTGAAAAGGATATTATTATTTGGTTATTGATTTTAATGTGTTTTTTATTACTAAGAGTCTGCTGAATTCTAACAGGTTATGGGCCCAGAGTGCTTAGGATTGTTTGTGGGCTACACCAGTTGTAGCAGACACGATATTTCTTTGTATTTAATGAAGAACAAACTGTGATGCATGCATGAAGAAGCATGACCGAGATCACAAAAATTGAGCCACTAAATGGACAAAAATTATCAGTCGTGGAAATACAACATGAAGCTTGTTTTGATGGAACGTGGTTTACGGGGTTTTACTCAATGAGGGCAAAAAGTACCGCTGAAGCCCATGGATTCATCTGCTGTGAAGAATGCGTACAGATTATGCTCTTACAAGGCATACTCATTGATTGCTTTGAGTGTCAAAAAAATTGCTTGTGCATATTGCCTTAACTGTTAGCCCAAAGGAGGCATGGGATATTTTGCAGAATCATTTTGAATTTGTATTAGTAACACAAATCGTATGTTTGAATTGCAAATTTTATGCAGCAAGCATGAAAGAAGGTGATGATTTGATGGAGCGTATTACGTATATGACTTCTTTAGCTGACTAGTTACAGTAAATGAAAGAGGATATTTCATCAAAGAAATTTGCTACCATTATCCTTGGTAGCTTACTGGAATCGTATAACAGTTTTATAACAAGTTTAAGTACAAGAAGTGGGAAGAAATAGAGTGGAATAATATCAAAGGATTATTGATTGAAGGATTTGTTAAATGAAAAGGAAAGAAAGAAAAACATTCTTTTGACGATGCTTTGTTTGTCAAAAGAGGAGCAACCTTTACCAGAGGGAAGAAGCAGGCACGTCATAAGAGAGGAAATAATTCTCGTGGAGCCTTGTATAGTTGTAAACCATTCTCATCTAGTGCAGTTAGGAGTAACAGCACTGTGACAATTGGAAATATGTGAAGGGGCCTGTTTTAAATGCAATCAGTAAAAATTGAATATTTTTGCTAGTAAAGGAAAAGAAAATGTTAAAATCATTTGAAGCAATAATGGAAAAGAATATTCTTCTACAATATTTGCTGAATACTATGCAGAGGAGGGGATTTCTGATCAATTTACAAATCCTTACTGTCATAAACAAAATGGTATTGCTGAAATGTTAAAGTGAACAATAATTGAAGCAACTAAGTCAGTGATACATCATGCAAAGTTGCCATTACAGTTCTGGGCAGAAGAAGTTAATACAGCAGTTTATTTACGTAATGGAAGTGCCACTGTAGCAGTGAAGGATAAAACTCCTTTTGAATGTTGGTTGAAAAGAAAACCTGACATTTCTACGAGTATTTGGATGTGTTTGTTACATGCATGCTCCAAATGGTCAGCATCGAAAATTGGATCCAAAATCAAGCAAAGGGATCTTTGCTGGGTATCCTGAACGTACAAAAGGATATAAATTGTATGATCCAAGAATGGAAAAATTTGTTCAAAGGAGAAATGTTTTATTCTACGCAGATAAGTTCTATTATCCTGATTCAGGGGCTAAATCAGATGTTTCTAAGTTTGATGAACCATCTTATTGATTTTGAGACTTTGCCTGAAGCACCAGAGGATACCGTTTCAGTGGGAGATAGAAATGAAGATAACCTTGTGAAGGGAATGGATGAAGAAACATTCATGCAACAAGTTAGAAATATAGGAGAAAAAAAGAGAACATAGGCCTCCAAAAAGATTAATTGAAGAGATGTCAAAGTATGATGAACATTGTTTCATCACAGAATCAACGTCAGATTCTGATGAGCTAGAATCCGTTGAAGGAGCTTTAAATGGTGGACATTTTAGTCAGTGGAATGAAGCAATGAATTCAAAATACTCTTCATTATTGAAGAGTGAAACATGGGAATTCATACTACCACCTAAAGGAAAGAACAACGTTGGTTGTGTTAAAAATTATCATACTATTTGTGTACCCCCCCCCCCCCCCCATCCAGAGACAATAGTAAAACTTTTGCATTATGTGATTGGACAATTTAAACATTGTTGTTATTATGATTATTATAAGTTGTTTACCAGTAATGTTAACCTTTCTCTGTTATTCGAGTTTCGTCGCTTCATTGAAAAGGATATTATTTTTTGGTTATCGATTTTAATTAATGTTTTTCCAAGCTAAAAGTCTTCTAAATTCTAACAGTTAGGGCCGCTCTCGCATTCGCCTTAAAATTTGCTCATATCACACCACGTATAGCACAGAAAGGGGATGAAGCATGTACATTTTGCTAAAAAGTTATTGTCATCATAGGTAGCTAGTTTTCTTCTCAAAGGATCAAAATCAAGGTTGCTCATTACTATTGAGTCTGTAATAGTGGACTAAAAACATAAACCCATGTTTATTTAGTGAGTACAAGTTGGGCATCTGGCCTTTGCAAACAGATTATCTTCAAGTAGTTACGTACAAAACCTTAGTTCCTTATGCTGTTGTCTTAATCATTGTTGGTGAAAGTGTATATTTAGTTGTAGATGTAGGTAAAAGTGCCAGATGACATGGGCACCAAATTGGATGTATCCTTGATAAATCATAAAAGCCTAACATGGTTTGAAAAATTATTATAATACGCTTGAACTAAAAATAGTTATAAACTTTTTTCAAAAGCTAATTAGGCATCTACTTTTTGGCAGCTTTGCCCATTTCGCAACAATGTGATCAATTTGATCTGTTAAATGTTTCTCACATGCTAATATATATAAGACTCTGAAGTCTTTCTGCAAATTAGAGTTTTAATATGTTTGAACTTTCAAAAGCTACTCTTACGTGAAGCAGATGTCACCAGAGCTGTGAGGGTCAGCTTTAAATACCTCAATGTTAATGGAATAAGATATTTGTTTTCCAAACAATAATTAAAGGCATCCGGAATCGAAGCAATGTCTGGTTTTGAAATGGAGCAATGGTTGCAGACAATATTTTGTGTGTGATAAGCAGAATTGCTTTATGTGCAGAGCCAGATAAGGACCAGCTTCATTGCTATCAAATTTCGGGTGATGAAATGATTGGGGGTGTGACACCCCCACATAACCCTCATTTGCACTCCTGTTTGTACAATATCTCTGTATCTTTATATTCTGCTTTCCGTTTCCTTTTTTTAGGTTTAACAGAGCTGCTTTAATTAATGTTGGTTTTTTAGTCGCACGGAACAGGTCTTGCGATTACGTGGCAATGCATGATGTGGATTTATTGCCTCTTAATAAAGATTTAAATTATGGATATCCAGAAGATGGACCTTTCCATGTGTCTGGACCAAATTTGCACCCAAAATATCATTATAAAAATTTTGTTGGTGGAATTTTAATATTATCAATGGATCAGTTTGAAAAGGTTTGTGTTAAAAATTAGGTTTGATTATTACAAGTTTGTTATTGTAAGAGGAGAGTGAAAGAATGGATTCTGCATTTTCCAAACTTTGCTTTGTCTTTGATAATAACAATATTGACATCTAAAATAAAAAATATGTATATTGTAAGTTGGTAAAATTTGCCTAGCAAGGCTGCATAAATATATTTAATGGCTCTGTCTTGCTTTGTGAGACAGTCCAATGAAAGTGCTCTCGTTGATGACTTTCAACAGCAACTGACAGTAACCTCTCAAGTGCTTTTTATGGTAGTAGAAGTTACCATTTTCTTTTGCTCAGAGCTAAAGCTAATCATAATGAATCACGATGAGTCTAAATCGACATTTCTACCACAACGTTATATCAATAAGCAACATTCTGACAGTCACTAAATGCTTTTTATTGGCTTCATCTTATAGAAAACTGGTATGTATGAATTTTGGGGAAAATATCAATATTCCAATATGATAAATATTAAAATTTCATATTACTTTGTTCCTGTAGGCTGGTTGCTTTTATGTAAATGACATTGATATTCTCTAAATAAATAAATAAATAAATAAATAAATAAATAAATAGATAGATAGATAGATAAATAAATAAATAAATAAATAAATAAATAAATAAATAAATAAACAAATAAACAAATAAATAACTAACTATTTATAAATAAACAAACAAACAAACAAATGTTCTCTGTTTATGATCTTTTAGGAAATTGCATGCAAAAGAGTGTAAATTTGCTGAATGAACAATTTATTATTATATTATTATTTTACTCTTCTTAAATCTTCTTTTCTGAATGGCTTGGTCTGTCAGTCATTTCCATGCCATTCATAATAGTTCAGAACTTCTCAGATAATCAATGGCAGCTTTCATGTACTCAAATAACACCAGCATTAGATTGGCGCCAGCAAAATAGCTTTGCCTGCAGGCTGAAGTGCAGGGCAATCTGTCAGCCTGCAGTGTGGACACCTGGTTTTGGTGTGTGTCGGACAGTTCTACTCAGCAATGTCCTTTCTTCTCAGCAGAGGTTCTTTTCCATGCCTTTCCATCTTTTCTTTCCAGCGTTGCAAGCCATCATGGTTGCCCTTCACAATTATCATACTACAGTTAGATACTTTGACCAAAAGAGTTTCCTAATCAAATTGTGAAGCATTTGTTGTATTATTTCCTGGTAGTGTCACATTTGGTAACATCCCTATGTGTCTGAGTGTATTTCACCTCTTTCCTGGTGTCCATTTTTAAGAACCATGTGGTTGTACTATTATTGAGATATGCCTTTAACATTCTGCAAAATCACTCTCTGTAAAATGCTTAAAGATACTATCTTGCCTTCACTATTACATTTATTTGACTGTCAATATAGTTGAATGGTCTCTCTACAAAATTTTGGGGCTGGGGACGAGAGGATGATGAGTTTTATGCACGAATGGTAGATGCTGGAATGGAGGTAAATACACCTATCATTAGAGAGTATTATTAGTGTTTCTAAGTAAATGACAACCAAAAGGACTGGTCACAGTTCAATGTAGTGATTGTCCAAAGCATATATGATATGGTATATCTTGTTACATCAATGTAAAAAGTCCATTTAGACCTAGCAAATTCCTGCTGAGAATCTTGTAGATTCTCATTGTCTGTCTATCAACATGCATGTAAGTGTGCTTTGTAAAATCTTGACTTTTGGCATTTGTAAGTTCTACTTTTTTGTATCTGTTTTGCCAATGTACGGATGGACCATATATCAAATTTCCCTGAAACAGATAACCAAGTACTTGGTAGCTTATTATTCGTTTGAATGCCAAAAACTGGGCACAGAAGAATTCCCCAGGTTTTTCTGAAGGTATTAAGGTTTTTTGAACTATAAAATCTTAGCTTGCTTATTGCATTAAAACTGTGTTTTGAGTATTTTACAACTGACATCAGCCATTGTGTTATCAAGTATTGGATCCCTGGTTCAAGATTTGGATAATTCCAGACTACAAAATGATTTTTGGACTTTCACTTTATCAGACTATAGATGTTCTAGCCAATACTGTATATATTTGTACTGGCTCAGATATTGATCTTACTGAAAATTAGTGAAAGCAGGACTTGTAGTGCTTTTTGTATGCATTATCGAAGGTATCTTTTTTATCTAATGCAACAGAGAATTCCATAACAGCCACAAGTTACCTGGAAACCTATCCTGGTGAACAAACAATCACCAGATCCTTTGATATTGATTCGAATGGTATTATTCAGCTAAGTAATGAAACATTTATTATTGAACAGAGTACCAACTCTTTAAACTAAGTACTGAATATTTCATGAATTCCTAAGTACTAGACTTGTGAATTTTGGTTAGTGAATTTATTGTCAACTTTTGTAAAACCTCTGTTGAATGTTGAAGACTTTGGGGGTGATGAAATTGTTTTTAAATACATTTTAAGTATGAGCCTATTCCCTTTGGCAGATTAAGAGACATGGAAAAGAAATCACCACAGGATATGATACATTTAAACATAATCATGACAAAGACAAGAGAAAGAGGGATTATGCAAGAATAGGGGAGCAGAAAAGGGTAGGTTTTCGACTGTCAATAATGTGTACTTATTTGAAAGCAATGGTGCACATTGAACAATTTGACTGGAATTGGAAAGTACTTTCTCATTGGTCAGTATGCAAGATTTTGTCAAAAAACCCAGCTAATGTTAACAGCACTACCATCATGACTAACTAAGATCACCTGGAATCTATAGATTTCACTTTTTTACCTTATTTAACCTTTTATTGGCTTAAATGTCACTAAGACATGACAAATTTGTTTGCCCAAGTAATTTAGCACAAAGGTCATTTTTGAAAATTTTTCTCAGTTTCTGTGTCTGTGTTTAAGGAAAATTGCTACCATTTAATCAAAGTAATTTTGCATATAGAATAGTATTTAACTCAGGACTGATGTGCAAACTTTCATAGTGGTTGCTTGAATCTCTTCAGACAAATTGACGATGTTCTCATCTGTATACTTTGTTGTAAAGTTCTAGTAGTAATTTGAAACCTTACTTTTGCAAGAGAGACAGTTAACACTGGATTTTAGAAGTGAAATTTCACGAATCAATTACACAATTGCTACAGATTTTTCAACAAAATTTTAGTGAAAGTGCTTTTGGCCTATTTTGCTAATTTTGACAATACATTGAGGAATTAGTGATGCAATAGTAATAGTCCGGGGATACCTGAAGCCCATGGATAAGCAGCAAAATAGCCTAGGGTTTAATATAATGCACTAAAAAACAGTTGTAAGTCAAATAAAAAGTGAAATGCAAAGCATTTTATGCTGAAAAGTTTTTGGACAAATCAAGTGTGAAAGTGGAACATTTGATGAGAAGAAAAGGTCAGGTATTTTGTCTTGCTAAGTATTTTGAAATAAGGCATATCAGGATGAAACATGTATTTACACTTATATACAGTCAACATCTAAACAGATACAATGGTAATAAGGTTAATCATTTAACCCCAATTAATCATTTACCCAGATGTAACACACATATGTCTCATATGTCATGGAAAACATGATTTTATTGACATTTTGGAACAAACAACTACCTATCTATGAATTTTTAACTTGAGTATGCATGGTTTTAAATTTGGTGGACAAACATTTACTGATGGGTCATTCTCCAAAAATGTCAATTTTTTCAACTATTTCCATGGTGCTGCTCTATTATTTTGCTACTGACTCCGTCTTCATTATAGGCAATCTGCCTGATTATTGATTGGCACAAAGAATAAAGAATAAGTTATCAGTTATCCGACTTGGTGAAAAATGGTTGCTTTTTCATTGCTTTGTCATCATTATGTTTCATACAACATGCTTTTTCGAGAAAGAAACATGGAAACCAAATGCTGTGACAAAACACTATTACTTTTTGGTTCTTATAGAAGTGCACTTGTGAAGGGATTTAAACAATTATACTTGCATATGTTCTTAGTACCTTTGGTCCATTTATCAAATACTTAATGTCATATAACCTGAGTACGAAATCCTAATTCTTGTTTCTGTTCTTTCTATTTCATGCTAGATGCAGTTTAAGCGAGACTATGAGACTGGTTTAGCTACAATTGAGTATAAAGTTATTCAAGAGCAAGAACTTGTAATTGACAGTCACCCATGTTCCATCCTGGATGTCCAGTTACATTGTGATATTGAAAGTACTCCTTGGTGTAATTTTCCTCCGAAAAAGAAAACAAAAACGTAATCTCTCAAATTCGTGTTTGTAATGTCTTGATTGTGTTCTACAACAGCAGCCTATATTATTATCTAGGTTCCTCAAGACAGTCCTTCCTGTTTTATTTGTATCTAATTTTTCGTTTGTTGGTTGACTACAATTATTTTGTTCCATTTTTGTGATTAAATTTTTCCCTCTAAAATTTGCTCTCTGGATCATAGTTTTTGGAATTTGCCACTGTCGGGATAACATTTCATGAAATTATCGAGATTTTTCCCCAATTACGAGACCATTCCTTGTGAATGAAGTTTCAAACATCCTTATCTCTCGACGGTAAAGAATTACTCAACCCAGACTTTGACCCCGATTGTGAAAGCTATGACACTCGATGCAAAGAGAGTAACTCGTGACATGAAGTTTTAAGAATGGCATTTTACATGAAAGAAATAACAAAGCTGTGAGTCAAAACGCAAGGCAAAAATAGGTGAAAAATGTGTAAACATGGTATGAAATCATATCTAACAGTTTCATTGTTTTTTATGTTAATTTCATTGTGAAAATAAAAGACGATATTCAGGATGTAATGTTCTTCATAATTTTCATAACATGACAACAAAGACCATTAACAGAACACTTTTACAAAATTATAAAAAACTATTAAAATAAGCAATAAAAATATATTTTTAAAAAAATACAATCATTGATACATCGCTTGAGTTGGAAACTCTTATCGAGTCTTTGAACCTTTGAACTCTAACTTTGCCCAATGTCTATGATAATATGTCTGCTATTACATTTTAATTAAGCAATTTTTATAACAATTGTCATATTATCGATCCACATGAAATGATATTTTATGTCGATATGTTTGGTTTGTGAATGATCTTTGGTTCTTGTAAAAGCAACTCCTCCTAGGTTTTCTTCGTTGATAGCAGCTGGTTGCCTTTGTTAAAAATGTGATTCACTGGATAGCCTAATCTTGCAATGTATTGAGCTTCAGTTAAAGATAAAGTTATAATAGGGTTCTTTCTTTACCACCACATCGAAACAAGTACATATGTACATGTTTAAGATTTGCTTCTATTTTGGATAATACCCTAATCTGCACCAATGTTGCCTTTCACTCACAACTTCAGCATGGAACCAGCGGAGGCAATCGCCCCCTGCCTTTAGCCCTCAAGATGTGCCCAAAATCCAATTTTTAAAACAAAACACAATTTATTAAGTAAATAAAGGGTTGAAAATGTGTAAGTAAATAGAAAAGAGATGGTTTTAATCCTAGTCTAAAACACTTGTCTCATTACTTCTCAGTTTGTATATAAATAAACACATTGTTCTATGCATACCGCAAGATAAGTGACGACATATACTGTCAGATATTTTTCTGACATGCAGTAAAACTAAATATCTTGCAGTATAATATTTCAAGGGATTTTTCAAGAGCATGCTTCACAAGCCGGGTCACAGGATACAGGAGGCAGTGTAATCAGTCCCCTTGAGCTTATTATCATTTCAATGCTCGGCACTATCTATTGAGATGTTCCCTCTATTTTGCACTGAAGAGCGATCAAAATCCTCAGATATTGAAATTTTATTTACCAATTGAGTCATAATTGCGTGTGATAGAACTAGTGTCCTTATTCAGCCCACACGAGGATATTAATGCGTTAATTTCTAGGGTGGCGTGAAATAAGTCGAAAATACTGCAATGGTAAGTCACTAGGACACCAAAAAGCCTGGATTCTGCGGAATGCAATGGGATGTAACTCCTTCCAAAAACAAAATTCACTAAAACAAGTCCTTTTTTATATGTAAATGCTTTTTACCTAATGCTCATTCTCCACATCAGAAACACTATGAGGATTTCTATTATATTTCTTTTTTGTGAAATGTCTTCAAGAAAGGCTTGGATTTTGTAACTTTAGAATTCTATTGCTCTAAATTGTTACTAAACATCTTTGCAGCAGGATATCTCTTTTATCATCGTTTTTCTGAAGTGGTTTACTATTTTGCATAGCACGTATTAACATGTGTATATGTAACCAAGAAAACATATACTGGTAGATAAGTTATAGAGAAAACAGACACATTTTGTGCCGTTTTCATGACTTGCTTCCCCTTACCCTTTTCTTGTGCAGGCGTCCTTGCTTTCACTGTAGTATCAACTAACTTTCTCTGATCAATACATGCTTTTATATAATGCAGGGATTGCTTAGTTGCCTTCCAGTTTACAGTACCTGGATTTGAAGAAAACTGATTCACAGATCTGAATGCCTGTGCAGAGATCAGATCAAGTTGCTGTCAGCATAAGTGGAACTCGCAATTCAATCCTGATATTCCACTCTATAACGGGATTACCTTCCCTCTGTAACAACTTAGTGTTTCGTTCTTCTGATGTAGAGATACTTCCTCGATTCTTCATGATGCACTTTTTCTGTAAATTCGATAACTCATTTGTTTAGTTCTCTGCTTCGACCTCTGAATTTTTATTTGCCAACAGTAATGTGCTGCACCAAGATCCGTTTGGAAGCAATTTTGTAACAGCATTTGTTTTGTCATTACATGCAAGCAGTAAGTCACCAAAATAAACAACAATGTAAACAAGGATTGCTACCTTGCTCATCATATATAAACACGAGTTTACAGAGACTGACGATGGGAGAAAGATCTTTAGAAACGTAGCTCAGAAAAAACTTTTGACTCATGACATGTTAAACTTTAAACATCCATCGAGTCGAAAAAGTCTAGGATTTTCAATACTATGCGAGTTTACCTTCTAACCAGAATTCTTAAAGAAATTGATCAATAGTGTCAAACCAACACTTTCTGTGCTCATATTCAGCTATGCTCTTCAGCTTGCAAACATCATCTTTTATTTGTTGAATGTTACCTGGCTGTTTAATGTACATTTCTTCATTATAATAACAGTGAAGGGTGCTATTATTAGTTATGTGGCGCTCAATGTCAAATGAGAACTGACTGTCCTTTCTTCCATTCAGATTTGGCAGATGACTTTGAAACTTTTTGAAGTGTCCTAGGTTTTCGCGTTACATGAACTGCTCAACTAAAACACGCGTCAAATTGCCACAAATAGCATCATCTCTCCCCTAGTGGATTTTGCTCGGAGCTACATGGAAATTTTGTTTTTTTCAATCTTCTTTTTTCAAAATTAAACTTCATGGTTTTTCTTTTGTCGTGTCAGGCTTCGATGCCAATTTTGTATTAATATGGAAAGTGGAAGTAAAATATTTACAACGTGAAATCATCAAACTCTGATGAATGGAAAATATCAAGCAGCTAAATCAACCAAAAATTTTTATTTCAAAAGGCCTTAAATCCATGTCCCTACCCATTGATTTTTAAGTCTTCAACTCATAGCCACAGTATCCTTGATAGATTCATCATAATCCTGTGAAGAGACTTATCTTGCTGTGAAAATGATGTTTATATGAGCAGGAAATATTTCTATGCTTTTACAAACCAAACCCTAAAGCCTGGTTTTCACTTGGCCATAAGAAACATAAGACCATAAGAAAGGCAAACTTTGTTGTTTGCATAGGATTACTGTCATGTATTTCATGAGAGTCATGTATTTGTTTATGATTCCACCTCTGGTTAATATCTAATAGCGCCTACATAGTTTTGGGTCCAATTCTTTCTATCGCCTCTTTCAAGAACAAAAGTTTTTCATTCTTCTGATCCTCAATTACATCATTTTAATCAGGTGTCAATAATCCCCTTTGCAAATCGCCTTGAAAATTTGCGACATTGCGCTAAAATCATACTTAAAAGCTTTTTTCGTCTGACACTCCTCA
>JANTCA010090862.1:0-13588 GCA_024741275.1 Chironex yamaguchii
ATGTTTGATAAATTAAATGGCCAAGATGAGTTTGAACAATTAGGCAGTGTTGAAAACCATGACAATACCGCAAAAATTGAAGCCAAATTACAATGTAGGTATTAGAGATTTTTAATAAGAATGGGTTAACTCGCAAAATTTACGATCAGATTCGTCCTACAGGTTCTCAACGTCCATGTATGGTTTACCTAAAACACATAACAACAATACTCCACTTAGGCCTATTTCATCCACTTAGGCATTTTATATAAAGTAGATATATCTGACTATAAAGTGCAACCTGACAGTAAGATAATCCAAAGAAAATTGTTCTCATTCTCTATCATGCAAAACAAGATATTCTGTTCACTGTGCATGTTAGGACAAAGCAAATCTGAGCAGCCCATTTGTTTTTGGCGGTTGCTATGTCAATTCAAGGAGCATTTACTTGAAAGTAACCAACAACTAACAGTGCGTATTCCTTGTCCCTTTAAAGATATGTATATGCTTATCATGCATGCTTCTCTATAAACATCTTATTTCATTACCTTCAAATGTACAATGATGTTGAGTTACACTCAGGTATCCTTTGAAAGAGTGCTTAGCAAACTTAAATTTAGAATAAGAGAAGGCTTCGGGCATGAATGTATCAGCCAAATTGTGCAACCCCTAATTAGGATTTCAAGTGAAAAAAGGATGAAGATTATAAAGAACATCTTCAACAGATTTGCAAACACTTCCAAGCGGCTAAGAAGAGATATTATCTTATGAATATAGTAAACATATATGAATTCTTTTTGTTGTATTAAAAGACACAATGTGAGTCTTGATGCCGTAAAGATATCCCTAAAAGCATCTCTTCACTACCTTCGGGAACGTATTGTTCCGTAGCCTTATTGTAAAGCATTTGTGCTAGCTAGTACTCAAGCTTAACCTTGAAATCAAGAATGCAGAAATGCTACCAAAGTCCTGCTTGATTATGTTTGGCAAGGCATTTCAGTAGCACAACGCGTAAACAGATCCTGAAGAACAATACACAAAAACAGGAACATCTTTTTTTATGAACAGAAGTATAGCTCTTAGGGAATAAGTCATAAGTTAACCACACGGTACGGGCCATTTTATTTTTGGCATCATCCCTGGGAAAATCGTTGCCAGTCCACCCCTGACCATGGTAAATGACCAGTGCTTAGTTTTAATACCAAACCTGAAACTTGAAATGCTATTGCCACAGTCTATGTTGTTAGCATGGCAGTGTTGTGTACCCATGCAAGCAATGCTTTTATTGCTAATTTGCCTAAAATGTTAGGTATTCATATACAAGCACGGCCCATTTTTTGCTTAATTTATACAATTGGGATACTAATAAAGTATCCAGTTTTGTCTGAAACCTATGCTAACCTATTCAGCTAAACTATCAATAACGTTTTCTTTGAAAATCCAAACAAACTTTGTTGCATGCACACAATACTGCTTTATGAGCGCCTGACAAAAAGCAATAGAAAATGAAATCGAACACTGATACCTCAAACACAAGTGAGGCATTACACAACTGTTGCATCGGTTGTGGCATTGACTCTTGCTTTAACAGTAACATTAATCTTGCATCGATCGCACCAACAAATATTGCTTTAGCTGCTGTACTGCACCGAAACGAATGGGTTTATTGTTGCTACAGCAGAACAATTGCTGACATCTACTTTGCACCACTATTTTGATCCTTGCTCTTTCTCTCCTTGACTGAATTTTTGCACCTTCTTTTGCTGTTTCTGATACGCTAATTTTCCTTCATACTTTAGTTCGATATCTCAACTTCAGCCTGTCTTTTTGGAGAAACTGTAAAATAAATAAAGGTTAAGATAATGCCTCTTACAAATTTCTAAGCAAGAGTAAGAAATTATTACAGACATTAAAATTTACATGCAATCAATTACGACAACAACGCAAACGTGAAGCCCGGTTCCCATGTAATATGTACTAGTCGGTGACGTGTCGGCAACTATTGACATCTAATCGGAACATTTACACCAGGCTGTTGCCGAAAAGTCGGCGATGGCCGGCCTAAAAGACATTTTAAGTTTATCTTTCTTCCTGTCACCTCAAATCTTTTGATACACTCACAATCGGACGAAATTGCTATTGCTAATTATACGGTCACAAATTTGCTTCCGAGTCTAAAAGTCCCTTGTTATTCAAATCGCTATTTAAGTAATAGGTAGGCCCCTGATGGTACTGCAGCCCCTGGCATGATTGGTAAGTACATGATGTCACAAAAAACATTTTGTGACTATATTAAAACTCAATGCATTGCTTGACAGCAGAAAGATAAAAAAGGCTTACCTATAAATGAATCAAAACAAGGTACACTATACAAAAATGCGCTTTTCTCAATTTATGTGAACTTATACTACACCTAACTCCAATCACAGACATTCCACTTGATCCTACTATTGATCAAAGTCACTATACAATTTCAACCACCTACACAAAACTACACTTGGGTTTCGTCGACAGGTAAACTGCGATTGCAAGCACTCTTTACCTAGCATTTAGTCTGACAGCAACAATACGAAATCGCCCAAGTTTGACAGTTAACGGAAATGGAAGGTTTGCTGCATTGGCACCTATTTTGTATACTCCTAAGCCGCAAGACGCACCATGAACATCTTCCACAATTTCGTCGAATTCACCAAAGTCTTTGATTGTGTCTGGCATAATGATCTTTGGCACACAATGAAGGAATACAACATAGGTAAAGATATAACAGAATCGATACAAAATCTTTATGAGAATGCTAAGACCAAGAAAATGATAAACGACAACTTCAGCGAAAGGTTCAAGTCAACAGTTAGAGTAAGACAATGGTTTATACTTTCACTAATCCTTTTAATCTATTCTCGGAACGAATTATGGATGAATCCCCAGACGAATTTGATGGTGGTGTCAAATGTGGTGGCAAATTGATTTCAAATCTGAAGTTTGCTGACGATATTGTCTGACTTGGGTCAAGTGTTAGCGACCTCCAAGAATTAACAACAAGGTTGCATGACACAGTAAAAAAGTTACGGGATGGAGATTAGCATAGCAAAACTGATGACCACAAGTCCACAAATGATTCTCACTTAGACATCAAAATAGAATGTCAGGTCTTAGAACAGGTAAAATGTTTTAAATGTTTAAAAGTAATCGTCACAGAAAATTGAAAATAAGACAAAGACGTGCAGGCAAGGATCGCTCAAGCTACCAGTGCTTTAGTAAAACTGAATAACATCTTGAAAGCAAATGGAGTAACATTAAAAATAAATCTGCTCTACGAGTGTGAAATCTTGTCATGGAATATGAAGTCAGAGAAAAGAATAAAGGCATTTGGGATGAAATGTTACAGACTGACACTAGGAATAACAGGGAAAGAAAAGAAAATCAATGAATATGTAATGGGATTAATAAAGGAGTATGTTGGATAAGATCAATATCACGGAATGTTTGTACACAACATCAAGAAAAGAAAGCTCCAGTATGGCCACCAAGCAAGAAGAGGGACCACCTTAGTAAATGTTGTTATTAAAGGGAAGATCGAGTAAAACTAGAGGAAGGCCCCAGAGACAATGGCTGGATGATCTAAAGGAATGGTCGGAACTAACATACGTACAGCGGCCATGAATAAGGAACACTGGAGGAGCAGCATTGGTCAATGGGTGTACCCACCACCAAATGGCTAAGGATCTGAAGAAGAAGCCACAAGATAAGTAAATCCTCATTTACAGGGAAGGTCATTCTGTTGTTTCCTATTGTGAATCTAGGCTTAGATGCTGATACCCGACAATATAAAAAGTATACATTCCTAATACTTGCTTTGATTACTTACTTTGCACTTTTGATTTGGATTTGTGCCAATAATATATCCCAACTGCCAGAATGATTACGACGACGGCACAAGTCACAGCTATGATTGCGTACATTGCCGGTGTCATTTTGGTATCTCCATTCACCTGAATACGAGTATAAGCTTCTAGAAAACAAAGAAGAAAAGGGAACATATTTCTACCTCCCGCTTGTCTGTTAGGTGTAGGTTTTTCCCGTAAGAATAATGATAAGAAGAATGAAAATTTTAACTTAACCGCCTTTACAGCCGAGACCCTTAGCTCATAAACATTTTGGTGAGTGGCTCCCTTTCCCGACATAATTTAACGCAAAAACGCAGGCATTATTTACTTAGAAGAATAATCAAGAGAGCTGCTGACTGAATTCCTATATAAACAAATTAATTGCAAATGAGAGTTGGACAAAAGACAACATCAATACAATTCCAGATAAAATTGTCTTTCATGTGTATAATCGATTGAAGATAAATATAGAGTGTAGGTATAAGAATTGTTTAAATATTTATATTTGATTTTTGTAAGTAACACTGTTTATCAAAGATATATTTTGATGTTCTTATATTAGACTGACGTTGTTCATGACTTAACTACAACAGTGACACTATAAATCACAGCACAATCAAAATTATTTGTCTTGCTAAGTTAGCGTTGCTTAATATGTTTGATGCATTATCATACAGACTTGGTTGAAAATATTAATAACGACATTATAAAAAGTAAAATGAGGCATAAAAGTAATGAAAGTTGAAACAATATTAGCGAAATAATTAGTACCATTACTGGAAATGATAAAGAAGACAGAAAGTATATAACATCGTAACAATATTTCATTTGCTTTCCATTATTCTCATGTTTAGCATCTGCATTTAAGAGAGGGTGAATACATGTTTTTTTACTTTTTTGCTTGCATTTTGGGACGCATTGTGCTAACATACTACATATACTTTTGTAATGATGTCTTGACTAATAATTATAATTTATTTGAAGATCTCAATGGCTTTTTGACGAAATATCAGAATAATAGTTTATTAGTTAAAGTCATATCTCTTTCTTTGAAGATCATCAGCCAAGTCCTAATATTAATTAGTAGAAAATAACATGCTTTCTTATTATCTTACTTGTGTTAACATTGCTGTTGATACTCCTTGCTCCCTCGCTACCTGCTATATCTACTGCTGCTACTTGGACCTCATAATTTCCGCTTGCATCAAGGCCTTCCAGTAAAAAAGTGCACTGCGGACTTGTGCAGTTGAACATGCGTCTCGTAAAGGTCGTCTCGGCTGCCTTTTTAACATAAACCGCATATGCATGTATCTTAAACCTCCCCATGCAACGGGGTGCTATAAGAGTCACAGTGAGTTGCATTACTTTGTCAGACTTCAACGTAACATTACGTGGTTCAGCCAAATAAACTGAAAAAGAAAAATATGACATCTGATAAAGGCGCTTATTCATATACTGGGCGAGACACTCGTGCAGTAGCAAACTTGTTGTGTTTAATGAAACTTCAGGTATAGTTATTTGTGCCCAGTCTCTGCATCACTAACGAGTCGTCGACCTTGAAACATGATCAAGATTGCAGCATTCTCTTTTTGCAGTACAAATGATCACATATGATTTTCAAACTTGTCTGTAGTCAAACCGATAAGTATTCTCTTAAAACAAAACCCAGTCTTACAACCTTTGACTACTTGGTACTAAAATTAGGGATACTGCTTTATTATACGCTAATCTTTACTTGAAAACAACAATATCTAGTGGCAAAAGTTTACGTCAACTTGTTCCCAGTGTAAACAAGAAAACATCGGCCTATCCTATCGGACTCTTCGATAAATTTGTCGCTGAATATGCTCTTTAAATCTTACTTTCAATTTTTTTTTACAGATTGGGCCTCCTTTTGTTGGATACGATTAGTGGGATCATCCAATAAATTGTTATTCTTATCTTTCTGACCAACCTAAGAAAGCAGAATAGAAACGCCTGTTTACATTCATCCTATAAATTGAAAGGATTTGTTGTTAGATTCTCTTATTTCATCATGGATTCTGAAGATGAATGTACTGCTGCTGCAGTTGTAGTTGCTATCATAAATAAAAAGCGAGAAAGAAAAAGCCAGAAAAGGAAATGACCAGTTTGGGCTATGTCATGATTAAGCCGAAGTAATTAGCTTGGCGTTGACAACACTCTTTTAGGGGAATTTCGGCTTAATGACGGCGAGGAATACAAACAGTTTTCAAGAATGTCGCCGAAAATTTTGATCTATTCCTAAGCCTTGTTGAACAAGAGAAAACTGTTCCTTCTTGCATCCTGGGTACGGTAACGGGGAAAAGTTACATCCCAAAGGCTTGTTTACGCCCTCCACAATTCAATGAAATCCTCAGTGAGCTCAATAAGTTGGGTTTTAGCTGTCATGTTGGCCTCGAAAAAGCACATGGACTCAAGAGGAAGCAGGAAAATATTCAGAATAATTCTCTGGCGTCAAGAAAAACGATAGGGATTAAAATGGATTAAAGGACACAATAGAAGAAAGTTCGACGAAAGTTAAATAGGACCAACTTTTTAAATTGCAGTTTTAATGCGTTGAACCAGCAATTAACCCACCCAACTTTGCGTTTACATGATTCATGTTTCCGCGATCCACTTAATTAAATCCATTTAAATGGACAGTGTCATTAAAGGCAGAAGCACAAGTAGCAAGGATAATTTGTGGTCCATGGTCTTTACTCTAAAAACGTTGCTTGTGATCAAGCCCTTTAAACTACTCTTCTTAATTTCGTTGCTTTAGCGAAGATCTCAAAGACAACTTATTACAGAGACACAGAGTAAAGTGTCAGAATTGTCTCATTCCTCCCTCGAAAGGCTGATTGTTTGTAGCTTGTTTTGACATGTCACATGAATACAGCCTTCGTGGATTAATCACAAGCTTACTTTATACAGCAGAACTTGTTAAAGTTGATCAAAAGACCATCTACAGCTAGGCTCCGGTTGGAGTTAAGTTTCCTGGTAATAAAACCAAAATTAATTGTCTCCTATACATAAATAAGAAAATATGGTGCATTACACTAAGGAGTAATAATACACTACCTCTCCTTTGAAGGGTGATATTTTTGGACACACTGCTAATCTTGTTTGTTGAGATGCATGTGTATATACCAAAATCTGACTTTGTTATTATAATCGGGTATTTTATCCTTCCTATAGCAGATACTAATTTATGAGATTCATTCCGAAGCTCTACTGATGGCAACGGGTGACCACCACCAATGCATTCTATAGTGATCTTGTCTCCAGTACAACCACTACTATTTGTTGATGGCAGCGTAGACAATGAGGCCGGGGCTAAAATGATAGAGAATATGTTGCCTGTCAATTGTAAATCAATGCACAATATGATAGGTGAACTACAGTTGCTATATTACTACAACTTAACATCTCGGGTATCTCTCATCTACTCCATGGGACGTCATTGATTAATTTACTTAAACAAGATTAACAGCTGCTGCAAAATGTGCAATCAAAAGATGATAAGAGCAGTAAGAGATAAACAGCAATGAAGGCCCATCGTCATCTAAGCCATAAGTTAAGCAGTACACAGAACACGGAGAATAACCTCTGCTTTGACTATGAAACTGCATATCTAAGTTATTTGAAATATAAACGTAGTTAGTTTAACAAAGATAAAGGTTTAATTCTTAAATGTGCGGTAAGCAAATTAAATTCCATGGAATTCAATGATCGTCGCTATTATTCCGAAAAATATTGATTGCGATAACGTTGGCACGGATGAAATCAAATGGAGATACTGTACATCAAAGGTATATTTAGACTACTTTTACGAAGCCAGAAATCTGTGTTACCAATGCAGCTTCCACTCACGTGATCGTAATAATCAATAAGATAGAATTTCGTTGATGCTTACAAACGTAAGACTTCAAGTAATCTTACGATAGTCTCTTATACAAGCAATATTTAAGCTTTATATCAAGAAGTAAAATATGGTACTTACTGTTCACGACCAAAGAAATATTTGTCGTAGTTTTCTTTGCTCCATTGTCAGCAGTACATGTGTACACTCCAGCTTCTTTAACAGTCACTACCGGAAAATGTAATGTTGAAGAGGCTCCTAGAACACTATGGTTTCCATTCTTTTGCCACTTGTACGTAAGTGTAGGACATCCTTCGATTCCACACGTTAAACTTACATTCTCATTCTGAATGACTTCTACGACCCGAGTGGGAGCAACAGTAATATTCGTTCCTACAAGAGAATGTTGTAAAGCATTGTTAACGCTGTCATGTAGCGTGGAATGCAACGAATTTATTGTAGCCAATGTTCGTAAAGCAAACCTTTGACCAAGGATGCTTTGTACTAAGCGTAGAATGCAATGAATTTATTGTAGCCAATGTTCGTAAAGCAAACGTTTGACCAAGGATGCTTTGTACCAAACATGGCTACCCATACTGCAGGGCAACTACATATGAAAAGATCGCCTTGTAACGATAAGGCACAAACTAGAAAATACGTCGATGGAATAGTTTGGCAAAATATGAACATTACTTAGAGCAAGGGCTTACGCAATGGTAGCGTGGAACTCGTGTCAAATTGACTCATGAGGACAACGTCGTGTTCACCTGTTATCCATGTTTTGCCTCATTTTGGCATTCGTACTTTGATAGCATGTGGGTACCTCGACACAAAGACCTCGATTTCGATCTTGCTTTTATTTTTGTATCAGTAATCAACATTGTTATATGACTGTGATTAAAAGTAGTCCAAGTAAACACGTTCACGTGGGATTATTTCAATTCCTTTTTCTTCGGCAAATTCAGACTTGTTTTTAAGGTTTCAGTCTCATATCAAGGTGAATCCACTGCTCTACCAATGATCAGTTTTTTCGTTGTACCCAATTTCCCTCTCATGGCCTGTGATGAGACGTAACATGTAGTTTTCAAATGCTTGTCTGAAGTATGTTGAAGCAGACTTGGACGCTGTATCCCTGATCAGACTAACCACTTGCCCAATGCCCTGCTTAATATGCACATGAATAACGTTTGACTTAAAGACAAGAGGGTTAATTCTTTAAGGAGTTAAAGGTGGTGTATTCGGCTTAAAATCTTACATGACGGATAAATCTGTTATTTACAACAGCTTCCTAATTGTTGCTCATGAATAGCTATGATGCATAGCATCGTGCAGGAGCTTGTCCGCGTAAATTATTGAGGTATAAATTCTCTTTTTATGCTATTGTTCTTAAGTTGGAATAATATTTTGAGTTTTTAAACTAGGTAATGAGAGCGCAGAATTTCTAAGATAAACCAATAAATTGGTGAGAAACTGAAGATATTTTATCCAAGTGCGCGAGTTGAAAAAGAAAATTAAAATTTGGTTTTCTTTTGTTGCATTTGAGAACAGATGACACCAGAAATGGAATAAAGAAACAGAGCAAAATTTTAGTGAGCAAATAAAAAGTGTCTCACTATCAGTAATCATTCTGTTGATTGAGTTTCTTCAAGAGATAAGAGCATTAATAGTCAAAGTCCCCACCTATCGTAAGAATTATTCGCGAGGATTAAAGTTGTCCATCAGTAATTGTGCTTCTCAAAGCTAATGCATCCTACTTTATTTGATGTATTGATGAACATAATGACAAGCACCAACCTTTCAAAAATTGATACTCGGTGACGTTAACAACATTGGAATGATATTGGATAATATTAAACTGACAGGTAAATAAATTTCAAATATTTACTTCTATTTACAACTGAATCTGGATTCATAACTATAACTTGAACAATGTTTTTGCGGTACAAAAGTTGAAAATCGCCATGAAAATTTGCGACATTGTGCTTAACACATACTTAAAAGCTATCGCAATCTTTTTGTTGTACAAAACGTGAAAATCGCCTTGAAAATTTGCGTCATTGAGCTAAAAATATACTTAAAAGTCTTTTGTCGTCTGACAATCTCAGAGTAAGAATCGTCAGGAAGGAACGTATATATATGGCAACTTTTTTTACGAAATATTTGTCGAAACTAGCCAATCATACCACATGAAAGGAAAAAACAAAAAGAAAATGAAGAATTATTGGAACAGTCCAAGTCAAAAAACGAACCCAGTGTTGCCATAAATTCAGCTAGATCGTCCTTTCATTTAAGTGTATTGGAGTCTGTCTACATTAAAGCAAGAAAACCAGTACTCTGTAGGCAGAAAGAGATAACCTTGTCACTTGGACTCTTCCAATAATGTTTTGTTTCTTTATTTTCTCTTTCTTTGTTTCCTTTCTTGTTTATGATTGGCTGATTTTGATACATGTTTCGTATAAATACGTTGCCGTATACATATATTTTCCTTTCTGAGGTTTCATACTCTAAAGAGTGTCAGACGAAAAAAGCTTTTAAGTATGATTTTAGCGCAATGTCGCAAATTTTCATGGCGATTTTTTAATATTTGTGAAAAGGCTGGTTATGTCAAAAGAACACAAAACCGCCTCATGAGAACCCATTTCGAGATCTTGAACGAATTTTGCAAAAGTGAAGGAATCTTTGATACAGGTTTTACTGTAGATTTTCAACAAGGTTCTAAAAGTTTAGAAAACTAGTGTTCAAGTTCTGCATTCAGATTGCCTTTGTTAATAATTTAATGCCACGCATTATGGGTGGTAAAGTGAATGTTGTGTACTTTTTTCACAAGAGAAACAAAATGAATAACAAAATAATGTTAGTGGCAACACCATAAAAAGTGAATAACGTAAGAAGAGCTATAGACTCTCAAAATCCAAAATTACAAAATTGCAGGTATCAAGAAGAAAGGGAGGGATTGTATAATTAGAAAACTCATCGCCTTTAATAGAGGTCAAGGTGCAAGGCGATACCTTGGGATGAGATTTAATGTCTTACAAAAAACGATGTTTGCAAATTTGTTATAAAGTAAATATTACTGACCATAGGCAAGCATCTTAATTTCTCTTGCTTCCCCTTTGCCCACTATGTTAAGTGGAATACAAGAATAGTTATATCTGACGGAGGCACAGCTTGGAGCTGTCAGCATGTGGATTCCTGAGCTGGAGGTAGATGCCTGTTTTCCATTCTTGAGAAAAATGTATTGCTGAATTGGTGGGTTACTGAATGAGGAGCAATTGAGAGTTACTTGATCACCCTCACTTGGATGCTTAGGCCAAACCCATATAGATGTGTTGACTGGTGAGACTGTGAGAATAAAAAACAGGAGACTACAGCAAAAAACAAAGAATTCTTTAAATTGATTTTGACTATAGAAAAAGAAAATATTTTTAAAAAGTTATCTTCATGACTGATTTCGGCAGCCGATATCATAATAAGTGTTTAAGTCCATAAGTTTCCCTCTCCCTTGTATTTGTGTTCTTATGAGAAGAAGTATAAATGCTCAAACACGTACATCTTAACTTGGGGTTTTGCTCAGAATGTGATAATCTAGTTTGACTTATGATTTGTTCAAGGTAAATAACAAAATGATCCCGTCGTCAGATTATCACAGTTGACTGGTTTGCGGTTTTTGTAAATTAGTAGTTTATAAAATTGCTTTGAAAGCTGCAGAAATTAACGTTCTTCTGTTACGAGCACAATTTAGTACTGTCTATTCCAGACTTATCATACATTGTATTGTGAAAGCTGAAATTAACATCTCTAGTGGTTACTCAACGAAGATCTTGAGGGCTTGGCAACTGTACAGAGCTTTAGCACATGTTTTTGTATGTTTCATCGACGGGGGCATAGGCTAGCTATTTAAATGACACAAACGTTTCCTGGAAATGTGTTCTGAGATTTTGAACAAATTGAGCAAAAGCGAAAGAATCTTTGATACAGGGTTTGCTATAGATTTTCAATACTGGGTCTAAGATTAGAAAGTCACTGAGCTCATTTAAGGTGAGACAATCCAGTCAAAAAAAGGCCTAAGTGGAGTACCGCTTTTATGTGTTTTAAGTAAAACATACATACTTGGAAGTTGAGAAGTTGTGGGACGAATGTAATCATAAGTTTCACGACTTACAGTAACTCGTTTTGCTTTAAGATTTCTAATAACGTAAGTTGTAATTCAACTTCGAATTCTGCTGTATTGTTTTTCAACGCTCCTTCACTTTTTTCCTCCGACGAGAGATTATGTTTTTACCAGGGTTTGTCTGTCTGTCTAGCTGTTCGTTATCAAGATTACTCAAATACGTACGGATGGATTTTGACGAAATTTGCAGGAAGAGTCCGACATGAAACAAATTATTAAATTTGGAGGGTGTTCCAGATAACGTCGTGGGTTCTGAATCACTTTTTCGATGACAATACCTCCATAATTCTGCGGTTAGTGGGGAAGTCTTGGTGGGTATAACCCAATTACCATGTTTGGTAATGATATCTTCATGAAAGTACAACTAGTATGAAAACGTGGGAAACCCCCTGTTACCATGGCGTCTATTACTCCAATCATTTTATATATCAAACATTATATTAGCACTTTTCATTTTTTTAGAATTTCAACTCCAGATCCTTCATCACGTTTCTTCACAATTATATGTTTACTGCATCTTAAAGATCCTATTGCGTAAAAGTGTTTTCTGTGCATATAAGAACTAGAGATGTCGATTGTAGTGCCACAAATAAGTATGTCCGTACTCTCATCATCGGGCTTTTAGGATAATAAATTTTTCTTAGACGATGATATATGCTTATTTACTTAAAAAAGTTCTTCTCTTTTAACCTTATGGAAAGGGATACAAAAGTCTAGGTTATGGCCAAAAACAAATTCTTCTTCATTAAAGCAAGGAAACCAGTACTCTGTAGGCAGAAAGAGTTCGTTTTTTTCATTTGCATTCTTCTCATAAAGCTTTGTTTTTTTCAATTTCTTCTTTCTCTCTTCTTTATGATTGGCTAGTTACGATCCACTTTTCTCATTAAAAGGCTGCCATACATCTATACCTTCCTTTCTGACGATTCATACTCTGAGGATTTTCAGACTAAATAAGCTTTTAATTATTTTTAGTGCAATGTCACAAATCCTCAGGGTGATGATAACTATAACTAATGAAATGAAACTAGTGGCACTTACACGTAACGTTGAGTCTGCTTTCCTGTTTTGCCATCCCTGTTTCTAAGACTGCATGGCAGGAAACTGCATATGTGTTCCACCAGTCTTTTGCATTAGTTAACAATAGGACAGTGGTAGTATTGATATGGCTTCCAATGGCTGTTGTGATTATTTGCTGGCTACCAAAAACAGCCAGAGGACCATCCCATGTAACATTCGGTGCTGGCCGACTTACAAATGAGCAAGACAGATTCAGATTACCACCCTTGGAAACAGTGTGTAATGAAGGCAACTTACTCCCAGTAATCATTGGAGGATCTAGAAACAAAAGCAAATAAATAAATAAGAAATGATGAAAATGATTATTTGATGAAATAAGAAACCCGTTCCTAAACGAACTTATTGTTGATCTCAGCAGTTCAATTTTTCATAAACGTTTTTCACAGGTTGAAAAAACAGTTGATGAAAGGCTCCTCTTATCCTCTGCCTCCGCTGTCAAGTCAGTTGGATGCCCTTAGTTCAAAGAAGAAACTCGGCATTCTGAAGTTAAAAACTTTCATTACTCCGAACATGAATTTCCCCTAAACCATCGCTGGGCTTCGTCTCGTAATACCAAGGACTTTGAATGTCCTTCACCAAACCTTTGTGCCGTGATGGCACGGAGTTTTGAGTGTT
>JANTCA010090863.1:0-13586 GCA_024741275.1 Chironex yamaguchii
TACATACATACATACACACATACATACACACATACATACATACATACATACATACACACATACATACATATACACATACATACATACATACATACACACACACATACATACATACATACATACACACATACATACATATACACATACATACATACACACATACATACATACATACATACATACATACAGACAGACAGACATACATACATACATAAGTTATTTGTTTGAGCAGGTTATAAACTACGGCAGCGGTGGCTGATGTGGACCTGCAATCAATAAGGAAGAGAAAATAGCTTGGTTCTCAATTAAAGTTTGTTCTATTTGCCTGTTTTAGGGGCCTAAACAACACCCACCTAAGTCGAGTGCAAACATTTTTGTGACTGGTCAAGTGTAAAAAATTTGGGATCTGACTGTCTGGTATGATAAATAAACATCCGTGTTTAAATCTTTGTTTCGGTAGGTTTAGGGTCAGTTCTTGTCAGATCCGGTTTTTTTAGCATCCACAAGCATTAAGACTGCTGGATATCTTGCGGATGGATGTTGTTTTTTATTTCATTTCGTATAAATTTTTGATGAGAACAAAAGCTGGTTTGGCCCTAAACGTAAGCAAGTTTACAACAAAGACAGCCAATGTAATGTGAAGCTGGTGTTCAACAAACTTAAGTCCTGTTATTTCAACAAGATAGTCAAGTGCCACGCATGTAATAACGTGCAAAGAAAATGCACCAAAAAGACAACGAAAGTATAGAACCAAAATAGTATGTACACTCTTGGCATTTATAAACCTGTTTTCCACTAGGCGAGCATACGCATGTGTCCTTCAATATTTTCCCATTAGCTCATTCTTGGTAACTGTTCACAGCAGCAAAAAAGTGAGTTAAAATGGATTGAATATTTTCGCGGTGAAAAAGGCGCAAGCCAATCAGATTTTTGGAAGAGTGTCACGAGACATCCATGACACAAACTTGCGCCAACAATAACAGCAGAAAGAAGAAGCATCGCCATAAAAACTTTGCTCCCATATAACATCAAAATACTTGTTAATACTTTATACTTTAAGAGTACAAACGTTTTGAGTTACCTCAGAAGATCAATGTTTCCCATTCCAAGATTCTCACCCTTGTTATCTTGGTACCAAATCTTGTTCTTCTGGAATATTTTAGGGAGCAAAATTATACTTATTAATAGAGATTTTAGCAGCAGTAGATACCTGGGATTTACAGCAGCGATCTTCCAAAAATATTTATCAACAAATTTACGCGGCAAAGGACAGAACAACAAAGATAGTTGGAGTTTCTGTGGAAAACAAAAAACATTGCGATATAATTTTTTCGCCACGAGAACATCGCTTCTCGCGAATATATTCGCTTAGTGGAAAATATACATTCTGAACCTCCCATGGAAGTCAAATGCTTACTCCAAACTACCCAATAACAGGGCTTATGTCACAAGAGATAAGGATAAACTTAATACTCGACATTTTGATGTTTCCCTTACATCATTTTCAAGAGAAAAATGTTGTAGGTACAAGAATACTAGGCTTTCAATGTAAGTAGAAAACAACAACCTGGGTAAAATGTTTCAAAAATCATACAATACGTTAAATGAAACACTAACCACATTGTCTCAATAGCTTAAGAAGCATTATAATACCGCGCATGCCAGAAAAGGACATCCCTAATGCTCCAAAAGACATTTTAACCAGTGGCGGAGGCATGGGAGGAATGGGAGGCAGTAGTTCGACCGCTTTATCTTAAAGATGTTTCCTGGATTAATGCCTTGTAAATTATATTGATGCTGCAAGAACTGTCTTGAATAATTTGAAACAGGAATAGCGCCTTGAATTAGGTTGTTAGGTTAAAGATAAAGTGTTTGACATTTTTGCACATAAAATTTATTGTTCTAATGGTCATACAAATTTCCAGCTTTAAATTCTTGCGTCAATTGGAAAAATAGTAAAGAGCTCACTTTTCTCGTCACTGAAGAGATTTCCCTGAAAAGAAAGGGCATTTCCTTGAAGAAGAAAGGTTTAGTCCTAAAACTCTTTCCCGGACCCCTGACATCTTGCCCCGTGCAATTTCTTCTGGCTGAAGCCGTCGCTGTTGTCTATATGTTCGCTATGATCACTAATCAACCACAATTGCCTTTCTCATATATTTTAAGTTACATTTTGTATTTTTTAATGTACTTTGCTGCTACATATTAACCGTCTAAGAAAAAAGTATTCAATGAGTCAATAATGATGATAGTTTCAGATAGATAGAATCATCATGTTTTTCTCATGTCATCCTATAAAATATTTTGGGAAAAAGATTGCGAAAATAAGGCTTGAATACCAACCAATGCTCCCCTTGCCAACCTTTAAACCCAACTAACTATCAGAAATAAACTTAAGGCTCTGCAATGCCAATACAACAAAAGAATTGCCCTGGCCACTATAAACCTTAGGAGGGCGAGAATTGTTAGGTCTAATTCCTGGTGAAAATGCATATCTCTCTCAACAATCAAGTGTTGATTGAAAGTTATTTCGTGTTTCCAGGGATCAAACACTTGATGGATACTCTGTGACAGTGGTGAAATGATTAATCCAACAGCGGCGATTTTTCCATCTCATTGTCTTAATTACGAGAAAAAGAGAGAGACTGGTAACGACATTTTGGTTCAGTATGGTTCATACATTAAAATACGATCGTGCAGAAATGAACCTCTTTAGTATTAAAGTTTGTTGTGAAATTTGAACATTCATGCATGTATGTCAAAGTTATGCTTTCACTGTTTGTTGATCAACTGCTAAGTTCTGTTCGAATTTTCAGGTTACTAGCTGCATATAAGTTGAAATTATATCTGTTGTAACAATTTGGATAATTATTCTTCTACCACACACTAGCAATTATTCCATTCGTTATTATGTACATAAAACTACTGTAAGTCCAGCACAAAAAAGTGATCAAGTCAATTATTAATGTTGAGTGTAGTTATCTCTCAGTTGCTGGATAGTAACACTATCTACCTTATATCTCTTTCTTGTTCTTCTAAACTAAGAGTATAGTTTGTAATTGTTTCTGATTCATTGGCCTTTGCATCGAATGGCACTGCGAGCAGGATACGAGAATGTCTAAGAGAAATCTTAGTACGTCAACACTAGAAGAACTTATTAACTTGAGTGGAGCTTTCAATGAAATATTGACCAGTGAATCAACCAATGCCTTGGACAAAGCTAATGAAGAAAGAATGGAGAGGACGCTGTATATCATACGAAGTAAACTGCAGAGTTCGGAGTTGCTTTAAAACTTCATCATTTAAAGACCATTACAATGGATCGAGGATGATGTAAATGCCGCATCTGACTTCAGTTCTTCATTTCATATAATATTTCAACTTTGAAAGCTGACCTCACTTTTCCTCAGTCATCTTTGACTGCTCAGAGTTTCAAGCTTCGTTTTAACCTTGTTACTGATGGATGTAAAGAAGGTAAAGTTCCTTAAGTTGGAGATCGGACAGTTACAGCGGAGTACTTTCTGATACACATTTCCGGTGACAGCACATGAAAATTTGGACCTGTCCGATGTAGAATGATGCCTATATTTAAGGTCAAGACTAGCTGGATCGCCAAATGAGGCTATTGGTGGCTTTTTCGTAACTGCTGGTAACTACCAAAAAGCTATTGCCATTCTGGAGCAAAGATTTGGACGAAAGCAAGTTATCATCAGTGCAAACATGGCAGTTTTAGTAAGACTTTCGACTGTAATTAACAGCGATAGTTCTTGTCAAATATGTGGGCTTTATGAGAAATTTATAGATAATGGTCACGCCTAAAAAGGCATATGTGTACCTCTGCCTCAATATAGATCATTTCTATTACTTGAGATTCTAGATAAACTTCCTCAAAATATTTGCCTTCACGTTAATCGACGTATTAGAGATCAGAACTTTGATTTGCCAGTTGCTTCTTCTTGCTTGTTGAAGGATATAAAAGCAAGGAAAATGTACACAACCGACCCCAAAAGTAGTTTACCTCCCCTTCAGGTTTGTACTTGCCATTCCAGCATTTCAGCTCACATTCAGCTGTTATGAATTACGGTATTTCGAGTACAGGAGCTAACGTCTATTTTGAGACAAGACAGAGAAACTGTTCCTATCTTCACACAGGTCATATTTCTTTAGATTGTACTGTTTTCACAATGTTAGATCTCGTTTAGCATTCATGAAACAGGACAAAGTGTGTTAACTGTCTATCGAAGGAGCGTATTATTAATTACTGTATCTCAAAGGCAAAACGTGCTATTTGTCAGAGAAAACGTCATACCAGTACTTATAAAAGACTTAGCATTACTCTAGAAAGTTTGATTTTGTCAACTCTTTAAGATACTGTCACTTCAGTAATAACTGAGGGTTCAAAAAGTAAGTCGGTGCCGTGGACGAAGGCAATCTCGTAATGCTGAGCAGTACACCCCCATCCTCCTTATCCCGGGTTCAAGTTTGTGTGGCCGGCAGGCTTTTGCCTGCAGTTTCGTCGTCACGGTGTTCTTTTTCAATTTGTTCTCTGAACTTGATATTCATTTAAACTGCTTTGGGTAGAGTATCCTCTAATCGCCTCCTTCAAGGAGCGAAATAAGTGACAATTCTGTTTGGGGCTACTCACAGGTCCTTTACTACACTTCGTCTGCAGAAGGAACTTAATCTTAAACCAATTCGCACTGACTATGATAATGTCTGTACCTTTAAGACCAGTGGTAGTCTTAGCGAGGCTTGTTAAGTTTCCCAAGTTTTAATCCAACCTACACATTACTATTCATTTTTATTATTCAATTAAAAGGTGTTTTCCCCGCGATGATTTCCTAGGGGGCCCTTGACTATTTTTTTGCAAAGATTTAATTTGATTTCACAACTTCTCGCTTTTGAAGATGCGAAATGTTATTTCGGGTGGTATTTTGCTTGTTACTCCCTAAGCGATAACAGTATAAGAGGATCTCTTTATCTTCTTGTCTATTGTTGGATTATTTTTTCACTAGCACTGAAGATTTGATTACTGGATCCAGCGGTGATCCGAATCACCACCAAAAATTAATCATCTTGAAGTTAGCCCATTTCTGACCTATCCTGAAAATCCGTCCATAACTTTTTGATTTATCTTGCTAACAAACAGACAGAAAAAAGCAAACAAACAAACAAACGCAGGCAAAAAACATAACCTTGTTGGCGGAGGTGATGACATCAATATTGCCCGGTCTAAATGTGATACTCTTTCACTTGTGAATGTAAATATTGCATACAGTTGCTTTTCATGTAAGTATCAACTTGACTGATCAATTACTTACTCATTCGCTTGCCCACTTGATCAGACAAACAAATAGACAAACAAACAAACCAACGCCGCAAAAAACGTTCTTGTCAGAGGTAATAATGCTTCATAAGTGATTGAAAATTGGTTTTACTTGTTTCAATTGATTTTAAAGTTTAAACGGTCTCACTTTTTGAAGTTTACTTTTCATCGAAACATTTTATCATTCCTTTAAGTCGTAACCCTTATCGGATGAAGTAGGGGCTTTTCTCACGTACGTTTCCAATTTCGTATTTACCTAGTTGCATTATAAACAGATATTGAGAAAGCTTCCCTTAATAGTTGAAGAAGACAGGAATGCCTCTCGATTTTTATGGCATGACAAAAAGACTCGTGAGGTATTTGTAATGGAGTTCAGACTTGCAGTTTAGTTTGAGCTACTGTCCTGAAGAGTTATTGATTGGAATTCCCTAATGTATCCACCCACTTGATGAAATGTTTTGTTGATATATCTGTTGGTTGATTCTACACTCCACAAGGTGTGGGTGCATTTGCTATAAAGGCCATTTCAATTCTGGCAGAATCTTAACGATATGGCATTTAAATGCATTCGCTGGTTTAGACAGCACAATGGTTTAGTCAAAATCTTACCCTATTCCCCGATTTACATCCTCTGCGACTATAATAAGGAAAATTAATACTTTTGCAATTTTGAAAAACCTTAACTTTTCCGTATATAGGCACATGCGCCCATACAATTCCATTTATTTGGGAATTATTGGAACGTTCTCCGTTTGCTAGTAAAGGAGAACAGCACATCGTACACTGGAATACAGCATTGGAAATCAAGATTAATTGTAATTTCAAGGAATTCATCTGTGGAATAGATTGGGGAGAGACTAGCATTACAACGGACATTAAAGGCAAGTGTATTCTGCATTTCTTGAGATATCATTTGGACTTCTGGTTGACTCTCTTAACGCTGTCGAACAAACACATGGGTTACAGAGACGAACCTAACTCGTGGTGTGTCTGTAACTGATACATAAGTAACTCGTCAGGCCTGTGGTCGTGGCAGTACAAGAGAGTTTGGTAGCCTGAGTTATGCCATTAATCATCATTACGATCGACATATTGCTGCTTGAACATGGAGAGCATATCACGGAACATTGAAAATGGTTTCAAGCTTCTAGCTTGCACAGAGAGGAAAACACAGAACATAATTTCACGCGGATTGGAAAGGGAGTTGCAGCGCCAAAGGAAAGTGATTCTTGAGACCTTGGATGAACTGTACGACCTAAAAGCAGCTTACATAAAGGCAGCAATCGCCAAGGACGAAGTTTCAATGGACATCGACTGCTGGACTGAGGAATTCGACGAAAAAGTTGCCCCTTCTAAATCTACACTGGATCAAGTGACGAAACATCTGACATCAGTAAAGGAACAGATGGAAAGACAAGATATCAGAGGCGAGGCTCAAGAAGGCATATGATGAAGGGAAACAGAAGGAAGCAATGCGACATGAGATGAGGACGAAGTTCGACTTTACTACAGATGAACCATCCTTAAAAACTATTCAGGAGCCTTTGAGAGCAAAGCTGCCCAAGTTAACGATTACCAAGTTTAACGGGACATTTGTTGATTGGCTAGGATTTTGGGGTCAATTTGAAGCAGAAATCGAGAGATCGACTATCCCTTCAGTCACTAAATTTTCATACTTAAAGGAATTGCTGTCACCACAAGTCAGACTGTTGATTGATGGGTTGCCATTTACAACTGAAGAGTATGAACGAGCCAAGAACATTTACAACACCAAGTATGGTCAAAGTAGCGAGATTGTAAATGTCCATGTGCAAGGGACAATGCACCTTCCAGTTGTAACATCATCTAATCCAAAGAGGGTGTACGATTTTTACCAGAAGCTGGTCACTCATGTCCAATGACTGGAGGCTATGGGAAGAATAAACGACATCTGAGGATATGTGCGTCTCACAATGGACAAGCTGCCAGCAATCCGATCAGATTTGGTCCGATTAGATGATGACTGGAAGGATTGGGAGTTTCACCATCTGGTCGAAGCCTTGTGGAAATTGATAGGAACCCTGTATCTGACGAACGAAAGGACAAGCTCTTTCGGAAACCAGAGAAGACATCCAGTACCTTCCAAAAGTCACCAAAGGTCAGCAATTCCCCATACTGAAAGCAACGTGGTCACAAGCCTAGCGAATGTCCACAAGTAAAAGAGGTGAAAAACCAACAGCAGATTAGTGACATCCTATTGTGTTTCAACTGCACAAAAGAAGGCCACCGCGCATCGCAGTGCAAGAGCAGGAATTGCTTCAAGTGTAGCAGAAAAAATCACATGTCAATATGTGATGCCAACTCTGTAAAAGAGAATGAAGCAAGTGGGATTATCATGTATACTCCTGGTGAAGGGAAAGTCGTCTTTCCAGTTGTGGTGGTTTATGTCAATGGCGTGAAGTGTAGAGCCCTGCTGGACACTGGTCCTGGAAGCTGTTATGCATCCTCAGTGCTTATTGAGCATATCAAGTGCAAACCAGTTGGAAAAGAGCATCGCAAGATCGAGATGCTGATGTATACTGCCAGTAAAAAGATGGAGGTGAGCAGCACACACACACAATTCAAACTACCCATCGAAGCCAGCAAAGTGGAAAAGGACGCATTACTGAAGGTTACAAATCCTGACTACCCCAGCATGCTGCAGACGTACAGGCACCTGCGAGATGTTTGCATTGAAGACAACGACAAGAAGGCCGAGCTACCAATCCACCTCATCCTAGGAGGCGGAGAGTACTCCAAAATTCGGATGGAAGCTCCACCCAAGATAGGAATTTACAGAGATCCAGTGGCAGAAAGGACAAAATTAGGATTGGTCCCAATGTCACCTGGCAGTCAAGTCGAGTCATGAATGTACCTGGTCCAATCAACATTTGAGGACTATGATTGTCTTTGCCGACTAGATATGAAGCAAGCCTTCTTCCAAATCCAGATTAAGGAAGAAGATAGAGACTCATTGCGCTTCCATTGGCTTAAGGATACAACTACAAAGGAGATTGAAGTGCTACAGTTCACAAGGGTGTTGTTTGGATTGCCCCCCTCACCATCCATATTAGGGGCTACAATTGAAACACACCTCAAGAAATGCAGAAAGCAGTACTCATCAATTGTGGAAGAGGTCATGAAAAATTTGTATGTAGATGACATCATTGGAGGGGGTAGCATTGTCGCAGAGGTGGGGCAGTTCAAGGAATCCATTATCTCAATATTTAGAGATGCCAAGTTTGAGTTACACAAGTAGCATTCGAATGTCCCTGCCATGGAAGCTGTTGAGGAGACTGAACAAGGGATAACATATACAAAGCAACAACTAAATGACAACAGGAGCAGCAGTACGATACTTGGCTTAGAATGGGAGAGAGATGAAGAAATGCTAAAGGTCAGATTTCCTCAGAAGGATGCAGCAAGTACAAAGAAAGAAGTCTTGTGCTACCTTGCTTCAGTGTATGATCCTCTAGGCTTTGCATCTCCAGTGATGCTCCAAGGGAAGTTGCTGTTCCGTGAGCTCTGTGACCTTAAAGTCAGCTGGGACGAGAAGATGCCACAACCTCTGTTAGGAACGTGAAGAGAATGTATCATGGCCTTACCAGGACACATTCATGTTCCAGGAACCATCACACCCCACCATGAGCACGTTTATTGAGTTGATGTGCATTCATTTGATAATGCTAGCAAAAACGGATGCTGTGCAGCTGTCTATGCAGTTGTGCTTCAAGAAACTGGGATTACACAAGGATTGCTGGCTTCCAAGTCGAGGATTTCAAACAAAGGTCTCACAATCCCAAGGCTAGAGCTTGTAGCTGCACACATGGGTGTGAATTTAATCAAGAATGCCCTCTTAGCCAAATCGTCTGCTGGTCGGACAGCACAACGGTACTTCACTGGATAAAAGGGAATGGTCAATGTAAACAATTCATTAAGAACAGGGTCGACAAGATTAAGGATGCTGTTGCATAGAGATATGTCAATACAAGCAAGGATCTGGCAGACATAGGCAGCCGTGGTAGTCTGTCGGATAAGATGGGACAGCTTTGGTGGAAGGGACCTCAGTGGTTGATGGACGACAGAAGTTGGCCAGAAGACTTCCAAACTCAGCCAACAACCGACTCAGAGTGTGAAGCAAGGGTTATGAAGGACATCCTATCGACCGCAGTAAATCTAGACGATGGTATGGACCATCTCCTGCAGAAGCACGACCTGTGGAGAGTCCTACATATCACAGGATGGATAATCCGGTTCGTGAACAGAAGAAATACAAAATGCCACCTCTTACGGGATCTGGAGAATCTAAGATTCGTACCTGAATACTCAGCAGTTCGAAGAAGACCAAGAATGGCTCAATTTACAGGGAAATGAAAATGGTATCTTTGTCTGCTGTGGCCAAGTTATTGGTGACTATCCTCTATACTTGCCGAAGGACTCAGTTCTCAGTGAAAAGATTCTACACCTCGCTCACATCGGAACTCTGCATAGGAGAGTAGCAGCTACAATGGAGGTGCACTGAAGGTTCTGGATTCCATGCCTGAGACAGTTAACAAAGTGCACCATTAACCTGTGGCATGGTTGCAAGTGGTTCCATGCCTTACCATGTTCATCCACCAACTGGAGTCTTACCACATGATTGTACAGAAGGTTCACAGCCATTTCAAGTCATTCGTGTGGATTTCACTGGGCCAATAACCTTCAAGAAGGGTGTCAAACAGTAGGGAAAGGCATACATCCTACTGTAAAGCTGTAGCCTTACTCGTGCTATCTACCTAGACCTACTACAAGGACAGTCTCTAAAGGGGCTCATCACAAGCTTGAAAAAGTTTATTGCCAGATGGGGGAGACCAGACAAGATATACTCGGACAACTTTTTGTCCTTTGTGGCTGCATCTAAATGGCTCAAGATGGCATTAAGGGAAGAAAAGGTCCATAATTTCTTAGCCCAGCATGACATTCGATGGCAGTTCAATCTGTGTCGAGCACCATGGTGGGAAGGTCAGTTCGAAAGAATGAGTGATGGGGAAGTTAGCATTGTGGTGGGGAGAATTGAAGTCACCACTACTGGATGTCGAAATGACCATTAACAATCGTCCATTGTGCTATGTGGAGGATGATGTAGATTCGAAAGTCCTTACTGCTAATATGACGATGTTGGGAAGTGATGTCATTGTTCCATGGAAAAATGTAGACCAAGACGATGGAGATGCAGATTTCAGAAGACGTGTGCAGTATCTAAAGAGCTGCAAGGATAAAGTATGGCAACGATGTTCAACAGAGTACTTAAAGTCACTTTGCAAAAGACACAACATGAAGCATCAGTCAAAAGAACTAATGCTGCAAGAGGGAGACGCAGTCATTATTTGTGGAGACGACAAAAATTCTGGACATTGGAAGACTGGAACAGTGGGGAAAATGATTAAAGGAAGAGATGGGATCATCCGAGCAGTATTACTTCGAGCTGGGAAAAGCTACCTGGAGCGAGCACCACAACATCTTTGCTCAATAGAGTTACAACGTGAACGGAAACAGTGCAACACCACGGTGGAACATCTACAGGCAGTGGTTCAAGATTGAAACAAGATGCCGCATTGCTTGCAGATCTGAGAATCACAAATCAAGTGGAGAATGACACAGAAGAACTTCAGGTCGAATAAGAATTAAAAAATGCTACCTGCGGTACCAAATGGGAGGAGAGTGACCGGAAATAGTACACCCATGACAAGACATGTAAAAGATAACTGGTGCAATGGTTGCACAACTAGATCTCAGCATGCTGTATGTGTGCATCAGCTGAGAAAACGTGGACCTAGCAGCACATGACTGGCATTAAGCCCTTGTGATGCCCATGGACTCAAACAACAATAGTAGCTATAAAAATCATGACTGCTACTACAATTCATGTGATCCCCATGTATTTAAGAATAAAAGTAACTGTAAAAGCATGACTGGCCCTAGGCCTCATGTGATTCCCATGTACATTAGGACAATAGTAGTTGTAATAGTATTTAAGGAGTGAAAATCTTTTAGTAGTTTAGATTTGATTGTCAATCATAATCTCAGAGTTGAATTAAGTGATACATACATAATTACTGTGAGTTTTTTGTTGTTGATCAAGTCGCAACACTGCCTATGTAAAACATTACATTGACACAATGTCAATCTGAAAGTTATCACCATCGCCATTCTCGAATCATGAAAATATCATTTGAAAGGACCGCAATATAATTTAATCAAAGCCGAGTCCACAATTGAAGATATTCTTCAGTGTTGAAATATTTCAAATATCCAATGTTACATTGCATTTCGTTGAGTACTTTTTACCTTGATTTCAACATTTTCCTATCTGTGAAATTTGAGACAGATAGATAGATAGATAGTTAGATAGATGCATTGCCAAATTAGAATGGGATGAGCCAATCACTGAAGGTTTGTTTATATGAGGTGTGCCTGCCCACCTGACCGAGATGGCTCGCCCAGGCGAGATGAATTTTGGTTTTGTTTATATGGTTGCAGGTCATCCCAGTCAAGGGGGCTGGCCTCGCATCCCTTCAAGTTGTATACTCGATTTCAGAAGAAACACTTTGGAACGACGACATAGTTTACTGCAATATACGTTGCGTGAACCACGGAGATCAAAGAACAATTTGCAATGATTTTGGCACATAAACAGTCACCCCACGCTTGCGAAAAATAGGTATTTTCATCTCTGTGAACCGGGCCAGCCCACCTGGCACTGAATTATATGATCGCGCTTCACCGGGATCCCACCGACTTTATACACTGATCATAATTGACCAGGCTGGCCTGGTGCTCATATAAATGCAATTTGTTTGAACAAAAGTCATTGTTTACTCAGATCTCGCCTAGAAGAGCCAGACTGGTCAGGCAGGCTGGCCCGCCTCATATAAAGAGGCCCTAAATTTGACTATCTAGCATGAAAAGGTACACCCTTATTCTGTCTCAGATTAAATTTGATTGAGCTGGAGACTTTCTGCTCTGCGGGAATGCAGGTGTGCAAGAGCAAAATTTTTAAGTGTTCAAGTGTGCATATTGGTTTGTGTGTGCGCTTAAATGATAGGACACATACTGCTAAGCCATTTTCCAGGTGCACAGGGTCTTTTTCGAAAAAATATTTCGGGATGTGCACTTCCCATACCCTGCAGTAAAGTCTTACACTGAGTAATTTTCAGTATAAACTCTCATAATGCAGTTCATCTACATCTGAGCTCCATAAAATGGACATATTGCTTGTGCCACCAAAACAAATTGTCCCCTATTCTTATTTTTTAGGAAGTGGCCCAAGATAGGATGGGCTAAGTGTGCCTCCCACATCATTTTGATGTATGGGATCATTCACAAATGACAACCAATTTTTCACCATTTTTTACCCCCTCCCCCTCTCATCAATTCTTGTCAACCTTTGGATTTCTGACCCCCCTCCCCCCCAAAGTTGACGTCAATTTTTGGCACTTTTCCCCTGAACTTTTTCTACAGACAAAAATAAAATATTGACACTATCTTCTTAATTTGTGGGTTTCTAACTATCAGGGGATTAGAGGTTTGAAGCAGGGGTGACAAAAGTACCTCCAAGTGAAGTGTAAAACTTAAGAGAAATAATTGCCCGAAATAACCTTTTAATTGAAACCTCTCTGTTTTTTACTCTTTGAAAAAACTTTCAATGGCATAAAAAATGTTCTTTGACATATTTTTCAACTGTTTGTCCTTGAAGTCCTTTGATTCAATCCCAAATCATTTGTACTTCCAACTTTGATGGTTGAGGATAGGCTTTCTCACCTTCTCGGAATAGAGTTTGGTACTGCTGGTCTTTTCCGTTCACATACTTTTTAGGTTTCTCCATCTCATTTGAAAATGTACTGATTGTATTTTAAAAACAGGTCAATTCTGCAAAAAACACAATGGGACACAAAACGAAGAAATATTTTTAAAAAGGGAGAAAAACAAGTTTCCTGTTTATCAAAACCTATTGCAATCCTGTTGAGTAGACAAAATTATAAAAATGCACTGTTCGCCACGTCAGTCAATATTTGACATGGTTTATACCAATTCCGCTGTTTTAAATGGAAGTAATTCAAAGCTGGTGCAGGAAAGCCACACTAAGCAAACGAGAACCACACGAAAAATGGAAATACATATGACAGTCCCAAACCAAAAAATTGGCCATAAAAATGACCCTTATAATCAAGATGGACAACTCTTATCTTCACACATTCTAATGCTA
>JANTCA010090864.1:0-34577 GCA_024741275.1 Chironex yamaguchii
ATTTTCACTTATCGGCCAAAGTTCGAGTTATCGAATGTCCCGATAAGTCGAACATTCGATAACTCGAACTATTTTTTTGGTCCCTTGGAGGTTCGAGTTATCGGGAGTGTACTGTAAAGAGAAACCTAGATATCAGCCTAAAGTTAGAATTAACCTACGATGATAAGGCACTTAGGAAAAACGTTGATCAGACAAAAATGCCATGAAAATATATGCAAAACGCTCCAATAATAAGCATGCAGTTGAAGATGAAACATGGAACCAGTGACGTTTGCAGCTCGTTTTTGTGTCTTTTCCACAATGATGGATCAGACCAAATGTGGCGACAACATTCATCTTAAAAATGCACGGATACCTGATCGTGGAGTGGGGCTATCCATGCCTTTGTATCACTGTCTTTAACTGCTAAAAAAGGATCAGTTAACCCTAAAAGCAACAGGGCCAAATCTTCGGTAGCCATAGCAAGAGCTACCTGCGGTTCTGAGCAGATCCCATATACAAATCGCAAGCAAAACCAGTTCCCATCTAAAAAAGAAAAACACACAATACGTTTACTGAAAACAAACTATTTAGATTGAACAGCCAACGTACAAGTGAGAAGATCCACATATACAAAAAATAAGACGATGGAGACCTTGGTTTACACAAATACAGTATTTCCTCGAAAGAGCGCCTCCCCTCGACAGCCCACCTCCCCGTCGTATCAGCGCCTCCCCTGAAGAATTTGAAGAGAATGAAGAGAATGAAAACAAGACAAACCCAACGACTCGAATAAAACATGTTCATATGTTTTTTTGACTGATTCCCTTTTCTGGCACTTCCTAATCCTTCATATCGATAATTTCGTATATATCTACTCACAACTATTGGGAAGGACTGTTTCTGTACGCGTACGATATAAAATGAGCGCCCTCCAAAAACGCAGGTTTGTAAATGAGCGCCCCCTTGGAATTAGCGCCTCCTCTCAAAAGTTGACTGTTAAATGAGCGCCTCGGGCGCTCTTTCGAGGAAATACGGTACGTGAATAATGCTAAGTATCATGAGTTTCCCAAGAGCTCGTAAGAATGAGAAAGACAGAATTCCTGAAAAAAGGGGCAGTTTTAGACTACTAACAATCATCGATAGACACACAATTGTATAGGTTTCTGTCACATTTGACGAAGCAGCAGATAAGTGAAGATCACTTATGTGCTTCAAGTGATTACAAATAAGCGTACCATGTTTGGTTGATCCCTGGATTTTGAATTTTAATGAAGAACACATGAAGTGTGCTAACATCCTTCTGCTGTGCATACTAATGAGAGACGATTTGCTGGATCCAAGAATAAGGAAACTTCGAAGCAAGTTTACACCAGTCCAGTAAAGAGTGGACATCATACGCCTAAGACCAGTTGGGCTTGTCTCTTTTCTCTCTGTCATAAAACAATTAAACGTTCAAAGCAATAAGAAAAGTGTTAATTTAATTTGGGAACATAAAAATGGACATGACAAACAAGTTGCAATTTCAATGCCTCTAATTTTCGTAGTCAAGATCTCCATCCCTGGCGCTACCACGTACCGTGCTTTCACAATTTTAGTTACGTTAGTCTCAACCGACAACAGTTCTTTTACTCACCATTTAATATCAGATACAAAATCTATCAACGCTATCTGTAACCATTTTGCCAGCTTTACTCCTACAACTTTAAATAAAGGACACCATACTATATCATATAGAGAATGTCCACTGTTCAACATACAGAAGTTGTCTTCGTTACCTTGTAACCACAGTACATTCTAAGGAAAACTGTGCTACAAGGCAAAGTAACTTGCCACGTATTGCTCAAGTACAGTTTGAGAACAAAAGCAATTAACTCTGCCTCTCATCATCCGGAGTGAATGAAGATCCATCAAATATTAAGGTCTTACACTGGAGACCGATACTGTGTACGATAAGTTATGATTAAAATCAATGGAAGACAACCACTAACACAGTATGAAATCAGTGACGGTCAAGTCAAAGTCCAATTTCCTTTCCCGACCTTACGAGTATAAAGAGTCACCGATTCCTGTTTCCTTAGTTTTGGTCACGCAAGTATGCAAGCACAATGAAACGCTTAATCAGGGGCCCGTTTTTTCTGTTTTACACATTATACTTTCTCAGAAGAGAAACACGTACAACCACGCATAAGCATACCGTGCAATCATTCATATACATCCCATATTACATTAGGCTTTTACTTCATCGAAGAAAAATATACCTGATGATGGAGCCACAGCAGTTTCTGCGTCATCTTCTGAGTCCGCAGGATAATGCGGTTCCGCCAATTTGAGGTCATACTTTCCCTCTCGTCCCATACGATACGAGTTTGTGCTTCCCGTATCCCACTGAACTTTAACCCAACCATCTTCTCCGACACTGTTAACTCTTCCTTCACCTGGAGGAGGACCGTCCTAAAAGGTCAAAAACAAAAGCATACAATTAACGTAAAATATGGAATAACAGGGCGAGTAATACTACAAACGACGCGTGATTCATTCAGGCTAAAGCAGATGTCAAATTACTCAGTTAGGAAATAAGCCGAAAAGAGTCCCAAAATGTTGGTCTAGTAAATTCTCAAGCTACACGATGCAAATAATTCAAATAATGCAAATAATTCTAGTGAGCGAGATCTTTCCAAGGTGTCATTAGCGCCATTGTCATCCATGATCACTTTCCATTTTTGTGATGACGTGATTTTCAGCTAACATGCTTGACTAGCATTTTTCGGACTAGTATATTACAACATTGATTAGAACACGTTAATTCAGAACCAAATAGGCATAATTTACACAATAGTTTGGGGTCTTGCTGCTAATTCTGTCGTCCGCATTATGCAATATAAGGAGTAGATATTTTCACCCTATCCGAACTTTAAATCCTATAGCTCCAGCATTCTAACAAAGAAATGTTACCAAGGACGTTTTCTGCTCTATTCGACTATTTGTAACCTCTTACCTGGTCACCCCATTTCCAGTCTTTACCTCGCACGACCTTGGTCCCAGGTTTCACGAGTCTAGCCAGTTCAGAACCTGTCAAGCTTTGAATGCTGGTTGCCTGGTTGCGATCTTCATCTACGAAAGCAGCTTCGGAGCAAGGGCATCCAGAAATTGACTCTATGGCAACGAACTCCGAAACATTTCGAAGAAGTGTATTCACTAATGCAAGCACACCATTTTTGACAGCCATATCGACGTAATCTGTAAAAATATATGAAATAAAGTATTTCGTGGTCCGTCCAATATATATGATGAATGTATGAAATATACGAAACTTACATATCAGATTCATAAATTATATAAGGAGTGCTGACCACGAAATTTAAGCACCTCTATTTCATCAATGCAGCAATTTAAGCATCTCTATTTCAACAACGCAGCAATTTAAGCATCTCTATTGCATCAATGCAGCAATTTAACCATCTCTATTTCATCAATGAAGCAATTTAAGCATCTCTACTTCACCAATGCAGCAATTTAAGCCTCTCTAATGCATCAATGCAGCAATTTAAGCATCTCTACTTCACCAATGCAGCAATTTAAGCATCTCTACTTCATTAATGGAGATTTGAAGCACCGTCATCCAATAGCAAAATTAAAGTTCTAATTTCACAGCCTCGGCCACAAAACAAAGGCTCTATATCAAAGAATGAAACAGAGCTCAAGGTAACCACTGATAATTTGCTCCGTATTTGGCATCAGAGAAAAAATTCATTCAATTTGGTCCTGAGGTAGACAATTTCATCTCTCCCGGAACAACGATTTCCAAACAAGCGAGATGCAAGCAAGCGAGATGCAATCTCAGAAACCTAAAACAACATAAGAAAAGGCACGAAACTTAGGCTGCACAAAAAGTTAGTCGTGCAAGACCTAGAAGATGAACAAGAGACGACAAAATGATTCACAAACTCAACAACAGGTGTCTTCAAAGAATTTGGGATGGCAAGACAGAGGCACTACCATGGAACTCCTTACAAGGTCGGGTATGTTGAAACCGAATGACGGCGTTAGGCACGGTATACGTTCTCAGATAAGATTAAAACACTCATGATGCGTTCACATGGGCATCAGAAGGAAGGATGAACGGGGCAGACCAATGACGACATGGCGATAAACAGTGGAAAAGGGGAGACGCAGCGCTGGCTGACAAAGCCGGAACAAAATCTGGGAGGCAGCTGCCAACTAATCTCTGGAGGCATTATGTGTCACAAATAGACACGAATTGGATAGGTAACAGGCAACTTGTAATTTGGTCTAAAGGGAAGCAGCCCGAGAAAGGAAACCTATCGGGTAACTATCAGCATTACGGATGTTTGTTCTGCTAAACGACACTGGCTTAGGTCAAATCAGATATAAGGAATGCCACTTTAAACTAGAAGATCTGGACGAAAGAAGATCTGGACAAAAGAAGATCTGGACAAAATCTATTTGCTTTCCTCGATTGGGAATCGCCAAAGGTAAGGAAAAAGAGAACTGTTGGTATACCCTCCTACATACCGTTTACACGAACAATAGGTTATAGCAATATCTGCGATCAACAAAACACAGTATTGTAGTGTTTAAGATAATGTAGCAAAGTAATAGGAGATGAATGAAAATTAACTGAAAATCAATTTATTACAAATAGGCCAGTCTGAAAGTACATACCTGAAAATACACCAGAATTTAACAGAACAATTACCGTCGTGATTGATAGACACCAAAATGCTACAATTGGTGACAATTCCTCGTTCTCATGGATCGAGTCCTTCAATTCTTTGAAGTCGATTACTTTCTGCCGCAATAAACCAATGGCCCAGTCTAACATAACTTCGAAGGAAGAAGCCAGTTTCTGAAATTCCGCCTCAGGAACTGCTTCAATGCCATGAAACGAGTTAGGTTTTGGACTCCTTTAAAAAGTGAAAATAAATTACGGTGTCACAAACATAAGGGTATTAACAGAATACTTTCTTACAGTTAATGCTTAACGTCAATAAAAGCAATCAAGGCAACTCACTGAATACGTTCCAACAAAAAGTCAGTATTAAGTAAAGGCTTGTTAATGTAAAAGAAACTAAAGATCACGAAGCATAAAGCCCTGAAAAGTCAGCCAGTAAAGTAGATTAATACCACAATATAAGCGATTGGCCATACGGCTATTTTCTAACAATATTGAAAACTTTGATAATTCTGACCAGAAAGTTATGTTAGAGAAAACAAACAGACGAAGGAACAAACTAACGAACAGATAAATGAAGAATGAAGCGAAAGAACGACTGAACAAACAGATAAACAAAGAATCAAGCGAACGACCGAACAAACAGACAAACAAAGAATCAAGCGAACGAACGAACAAACGAACGAAAAAGCAGACAAAATAAAGAATCAAACAAACAAACGAACGAACGAACACAGCGAGGAAACACATTTTTTTTTCTCTTTAAATATTCACTATTGCACTCGCAAATACTATAGATACTTGATTTTGTGCTTAAAGGTGCCCTGAAATCAAACGCAACAATGACATACACACAATTACGACAACTACGCAAGCTGACAATTCTTTAATATTTCTATTTTGACTTATTTTGACTGTTTTTCAAGGGCCATTGCTCATTACAGCATTTAGGTCGGAGCAGATACGTTTCTAACGACGAAGGAAAATCTGAGACGAATAAATGAAGTAAGGGGTTTGGCAAGGATGCAAAATGCGACTCCAGAATATCACTCGTTTCACTGTAAACAAACTCGGATATTGTATTGAGCTGGGACGGAGGGCCTTTATCTCCTTACTGAAGCAATGGCTTTGTTGGTATCGTCTATTTGAACTGACATTAGAATCGAATAGGAAAGTTGATTGGAACAATTCTATCAATGAGGAATGGCCCCATCAACAGTTTCTATCACAGAAACATGACAAACCAGACAAAGTAATACCATAAGAGCCTAATAAAAATTAACGAAATAATTTGAATGACTCTATCTAATGCCTCACCCCAATATTCCAGATCCTTGAATTCCCAGCCAGCCAAAGATAAAGCAATTTTTGACAGTTTTAGGAAGTTGTTCTCTTCGAATTAAGCTCTGCATCAGATACGACCCAAGAAGTCTTTGTTTCACTTGCTTGATCTGAGAATGTACAGGCATACAAACCAAAATATTAATCTAAGGTGACTGAACCAGAAAATGCTTCTCTTGTTATTTTCAATTAGAGTCTAAGAATGTTTACCTTTATCCTGCTGTAGTTACTCTCTGGAGATGGCTCTGCATCGCAGAATGGCCTGCAGAACTTCCAGAGCCATCCCGACACTCATCAATGTCCTAGTTAACAGAATGCACAGTCTCCAAGTAGACGGAACCAAAAGAAAGGAGTCAGGAAACAAAAGATTCCATAAGGTAAAAGTGGTTTCTTTTAAGTATCTAACCAAATTTGGAGCACTTAGAGTAACGTACAACACATGTTATAAAAACGTTAACTTCGTCGCGCAATAAATGTCTTTCCAATGGAACCGAGAATCCTTTCGAAGTCTGCTAAACCTGTCTTGTAAAGAAAAACTTTTCACACTTCCTAAGACTAACTTCAATTTTAGGTCGGTCAATCAATCCTGGGTTGTCAGATATATTTATCATTCTCCAGAATAGAATCAATCAAACATATTTTTCATCCTAGTACTATAACGGAATATTAAATAAAGAAATGAATAAATAAAACATAAAATGTGTCTCTAAAATTTACGACTACAACATACCTGATACAAAAAGTAACGCCGATACATGTCCAGATTAAGTGTTCGATCATTAATAAAATGAATCAAATCATCTGCTATTCTTTTCTTCAATGATACATCGACCTTTGTACTTTTTCCATACTGATCATCCTTTGCTCTCCAATTATCTATATGCCAATTAAATTCATACTTATTAGCCATACGTTTAGCAGCTTCCCTCCAGCGTGATGTCTTTGTGACATCCAAAAACAAGTTACGATCCTTCTGTGGTTTGATGACAGCAGGATATAGGCAATGATAAATAAACTTGCATTTCTCTATAACTGGCTGACAGACATCTTCGTACGACCTACCTTCGTCTTGATGGAGCTAAAAGTAAACCAAAATTTAAGACCCCAGTTGTCAACCAGCCTCACAGCTATACGACAATAACATCACATGTCAAAGACTTTTGCAAATATTCAGCTAGCTCACTATGCTAAAAAACCATCATTGCCCTTAATTCCTAAGATTTCAAATGCCAAAGACAGAAACTGTTTGGTAATTTGTAGTTTCGTGTTTTTTCACTGTAAAATGATGGGTGTAAAACAAAAGTGACAACAGTAGCCACGATTTGTCTTTTTAAAGTGATCACCACGGTATACCAAGTATACCAAGTATCTCAAAAAACACGCCATTGATCTCTTCTAACTTTGAAAACTGTTAGACGAAATTTTAACAGAAGCATACTTTATCTTATTTCCAGGCGTGAAGAATGTTACATAGCTTGGCAAGTTTCTATACATATGGACATTAGATATCCGCGGCTACAAGTATTGTAGATGGGAACTCCGCGGAATTGTGCAACGGTCAGTCGAGAGATTACAGTCTTCATGATGTTAACTATGTCTATCTACACTCCGACTATGATTATCTGTACTCCGACTCCTCCAAAACCTCCCCGACTCCGACTCCAAAGTCCTGAGATCGATCAACTCTTGGTTTTAATTTTTTGGTGGTTTACCTGAATATTCCCGAATGTCAATTAAGTTGCACCTTGATCTAGCTACACTGAGATTTAAAAATAACTTTGTCAAAAAACACAACATTTCAATAAACATTGTTGTTGAACCTTGCTTTAAACTCAGCATGTTTAAGCGATACGTTGGAAGTGTGCTTTCCGAGATATTGGTTAGAATATACTGTGCCGTGGCAAATCGATATGCACTTTATCAATATTGCAGGGTATCAAATAGGGCTAAGACGGCACAAACGGACGATTCTAACAATCTACTAATACACAAAATCTTGTATAGGTACTACAAATACCTTAATCAGATGGAGTCTTTCTCTCAATGCAGTATCAAGTATAATATAACAGACATCAGGCTGGATTTTTTCAACTGGTTGATCGGAGCACAAGATTTCTTCTAAGATAGTATAGAAAAAAAATGAAATCAAACAACCATAAGCAGTAAGCTTACATAGTAAAATTCCAACAATTTAGTTTAGCACAAATACGGGGTTTTCCCAAACTGATCGTTCAACGGCTAAGCCATTGAGGTAAGATTCTTTAATGAAGAGCTTGTCGCGAAATCGTATGAAATAAAAAAAAATAAGTTAAAATATATCCTAAATTTCGGCGTCTCGGCTCACTTGCGACAAATTCGATGAAACGATAAATTAAGATAAGTAGTGAACAAGGAAAAATTAAGGTAAATAGTGAACAAGGAAAAATTAAGGTAAATAGTGAACAAGGAAAAATTAAGGTTAATAGTGAACAAGGAAAAATTAAGGTAAATAGTGAACAAGGCAAAACCAAGGTAAATAGTGAACAAGGCAAAATTAAGGTAAATAGTGAACAAGGAAAAATTAAGGTAAATAGTGAACAAGGAAAAATTAAGGTAAATAGTGAACAAGGAAAAATTAAGGTAAATAAAGAACAAGGAAAAGTCACGAGATTCACGACAGGGCTATCCTCATCACGAGGGCAGTAAGGATTTTAAAAAACATCAGTTGCATATAAAACAAATGAATACAGGCACCATCTGTTCTATTCCGTAGTTGCGCCCTGCTATGGTAGCCCCTGTTGCACGATACAAATCTCACGAATTTTACAAGCGAACTTTTCATGAGTATCCCTGGAGGCACGGGAAAAACCAACAGCAGAATCTATGCCCAACAATTGACTACATAGATAAAAAAAGGTATTTGGGAAATTGGAAAACTGTTCGTCGCAAGACGGCAGCCTTTCCATATCGACAAACCAAAGAATATTAAAATTGATCGAGTTCTATCGTTACACTCATTGTTAAACCACAGAATAGAGAGACACGCGGAAGGCGAACTCTTCCTCGCTTCCAGGGATGCGACTTTTGAGAGAGAGAAACTCGTTTTGGAATCGAAACTAAGTAAACCTTGCTTTTCATGAGAAGATGACGGTAAGAACATAGCCTAGCCATTGCGTTATTGGGAAGATATCACAGAATAGAGAGATCACTTTCAAGATGACAGAAATTAAGTAATCAACAAAAAGAGGTTTACTTACGCTGTCCAAAATGTTTGATTAAGCATAAAATAACCGCGCAAATAGCTTTGTCCAAGAATTTGTTCTGAATGTTCTTCGACAGCTGAAATCTACTTTTCAGATCTTTAAAACTATCTATTTTCGTCATAACAGCTAGAAGTGGGCTATCATCACTTTGAAAGTCCAGAAATGATACTTCGCTATGATCACCATTGTTCAGTTCATCTAGGCTGTCAGCCAAAAGATACAAATGTTAAAAATGAATTAAAACATAGTACAGTATACTGGACGAAATGCACCATCCAGTAATAGACAGACAGACAGACAGACAGACAGACTGACTGACAGACAGACAGACAGACTGACTGACTGACTGACTGACAGACAGACAGACAGACAGACTGACTGACTGACAGACAGACAGACAGACAGACAGACAGACTAACTGACTGACTGACTGACTGACTGACTGACAGACAGACAGACAGACAGACAGACAGACAGACAGATAGTACAACACAGATCCAAGAGAGATTGACCGTCTTAACATCGGGTAGTGCAATACAGCCCAAAATTGATTTACGAGCACCTTAATGAGAAAAAGAATTGATTAAAAGACATTTGGAAGAAAATATAAATGAAACAGGGCATTTCCATGTTTCCAATGTAACTACAGTTCACAAAAAACTACGTTTGTTTGGATAGAACAAAGAGATCACGGGCTTATAAAGGACGCTTTTAGCTGTTTGTTCAACTAGACAAAAAAATCTGTTCGGTTGAGCCTCTTCCAGTCACCTTCATTATATAAAACGAGTTAAATCTTTATTTAACTTAGCTACAATCACAATTCCACGGTAGAACAAAGAACTTACCTTTGAGCTACGACAGAATCTGTTACCATGCCTCCACCAAATAACGTAGACGACATCCACTTGTTTTGGCACGAGTCATTTTTAAGTGATGTTAACGCATGTACTTGAAATGAAGCATAGGAGCCGATGAGGTAGGATATGTGTTCCATCAGGTCAAGCAATACTTTACGACCACTTTCAACTGTTTTAAAGTATTCTTTATTCTGTTTTTTCTACAAAAAACATAGCATGTTTAACTACCATACATATAAATTAGACATATTTGGGCACCTTCAATTACAAAAATGACTTTAAAAAAATAAATTTAATCTAATCCTTTGTGTACTTTTTTCACTCACAGTACTATCTCAGCATCTCAACGATACAATCATAAAAAAGGATTACCTTTTCAACTTCGGAGCTTTCCAAGGGCTTTGCCGACACTTTATCACTGGTCTCATCTTCTATTTGAGGCGACACTATAAGAAACAATGTTTCATAACAGCATTACATCAAGCCACTCCAGTACGCCGCGAGCCGTTGCTATAATTCATTAAAAGCACAGGAAAAACCATATCCTTCCCTTAAGCTTTACTTCTAAATTTTTTTTCTTGGAATAATTGTACTTACAAGACAAGGCTCACTTTTACGTTTAATGGTAAAGACCCAGTGATAAAAGCAACACCATTTTCAAACAGGCAGTAAATGTAACTCAGCAATCACAGACAGTGACTCGTCTTTAATTTTCCAGCAGCAATGCTGTCGTAGAGATTTTAAAATTGTCCATCTGAGAACGACATAAATGACCTGTCACTAAAGCAAGGACCTCGAGAAGGCATGAACGACATTGGGCAACAGGAGCGGGAGAAGCTTTTTCAGACTGGAGGGGCCACATCTCTAATGAAGCTGCGTTTTAGTAACAATTTAAAAAAATTAACAACTCTAGATTGCTGGAGAATGCACTAAAAATCGTATTCAACGCAAAAATACGAGCCATTTCTACTTCTTTTTTGGTTTTATTCTCAAAATATTTTTGTAATAAAATAATGGGGGGCAAGGATGCCCCTCACTTTCACCGCCCGTAGACAATGACGTCGATCACCATTTATCAACTGTACAGTAGGATCACATAGTAAACGAATGCGGGAAGTACTGCCTGTTTTCCTCGCTCTAGACTGATACATTTAAATCTGATATTTTTCAGTCACAATACAGAACATTCCTTCATTATAGAAATTGAAAAATGTCACAAAAAGCTCTAATTAAAAATACAGAGCTATATGCACATCTGCATGTAGACTGCAAAAGAATTGCGTTGCAAATGATAGCATGAAGCTCAACAGAATCCAGTGTATACAAACAACTTAACCCATTCCAACTTGAAAGTACCTTCCTCGGAGAAAATTGTCAGTATGAAATACTGAGAGCGTTGATACGATTCAACTACGCTGTTCCAATGAAATTAAAAAGCTATCCGTGACTTTCAAGAATGGGTGAAGAATCTTGAAAAACGTGATTTCCGTCATAGAAAACTACAGTTACAGTTAACTACAATGTTCCAAGTGAACACTTCTGTAAAGCGAACACTTGTTTTTAGAGTAAAGTGTCCGCCTTGTAGATATTCCACTGTAGTAAATTGATAGTAAGTAAACAGCTTCACGTGAAAAGTACCTTTTAAACCTGCTGGCATAGGAACCAAAGAGCATTGGAAACAAAGAAAAGCTCTTGAGAACATTTTGTAGGATTCCAACACAATCTATGGCAGTATATGGATGCAAAGAATTGATTGTGATAATAAGATATGCTTATTTCAACATTTTCCGAGCAACGAATGAAGTGTTGCATCAAAACTGCAAATGGCAACGATCAATCATTTTCTAAACGTGGTCAATGCTATGATCAAAACGGAATCCAACAGTATTTGACAAAAACACGTTCAAATGCCCTGCATGTTTGTGCCATTATCATACGTCACCTGTTTGCCAAGCAAGTCATGTCTAGAACTTCATTAGTACCATCCTGTAATAACGAGAATGCAGCTAGTTGCAGCATTTCAAAAGCATATACGGTGCTTAATAAAGACGGCACTTTCAAAAGTGCTACTGTTTTCATACCTGACTGCTCGGTGGTGTTATCTGTGCTTATCCCTTTTGTCTGCTGGTCTTCTTGATAATGTGACATCACGTAAAACAGTTTACATATGGGTGCAATGAGTTCCCCAATACTTGGCACCCCCTCGCATGCACTTGAGACTGTTGATACATAATTCTGAACTAGCACTAAAGATAACACCAGTTCAATCAAAAGGTAACCTGATAAACCATGTAGAACTACATCCGTAATACTTGGTGTTCTTTCTGGCCAGCGAAAAGCATAATAGATGGCTTCATTAAACAATTCCTTGCAATGACCAACAGTCAGTGATATATACTTGCACAGAACCGCAGAGAGTGCCTTTAAGTATGGGTTCCATTCACAAGCCAGAGCTGAAAGAAATAATGAACGGATACCTTTAATGATGAAAGAATGCAATTAACACTCACAAGCACATGTTAATGCAAATTTTGCAGTCGATAAATACTATTGATTAGTGTACTATGCTGGAGGCAATCATCATTAGTTCTCAACTGTATGCTTTTTGTTCATTCAGGTCATACGAAAAAAAAAGATAAAAACGACTCAAGTAAATCCTGAAGTTTGCTATTAATTTACACTGTGCTTTAAGTTGAGCACTTAGCATCCTTATCCGAAACTTTACCATTTGTTACTCGGCATTTCCTTGGCTCTCTTGATTTTCTGTGGTAATTCTCAACAGCATTTCTTATGTTTTTTTCAACTACTTTCTTCTACTGTTTGGTGTAGACTGACCACCTCAGGCATTTATGGTACTGTCTTTTTTTGAGTTTGTTCCTCGTACTTGTACATTTTTTGTGACTTGGATTTAGTCATAGAGCAAATTCTGTTTCATTACTTAACTGAAATGAAACGTGGTTTGAAAATGATGTGGTAGTAGGGCAGCGAGGAGAAAGCACCTGTTGAGTGCGATAAGTGTTGAGGAGCGAGCCATGCAATATATAGCCAGTCAGCACCAGTGTTGAAAGGACTCCATTGAGGAGTGGCCCTGCCGTGGCGAAAATGCTGTCAGGAGGCTAGGGGCCGAAACAGTGCCGCGGTCCTCCTCTGATGACCCCAACACATGCTGGATTCAACCGTAGAGCTGCTGACTGGAAAGAACTGGTGAGTGTCACAGTGTTTATTTCTTCTTCGAGGCATGTATGTTCAGAAACGACTTAAAAGTCATTAAAACATGTGAGCAATCCTTAAGCGATAATTAAGACATCATAATGCCAAAACTCAGATCCATGTACCATTCCGATGCAAAGCTTTGGAAGTTAATCAATTGTATTTGGATTTAGACAATCGCCTTCATAAGTGAGTGTGTAAGAGGGCGGGAGATTACCACAATAGCTGAATTGTAAATGTGTGCAGCCATTGGCTATGTCGTAGTACGATTTACAATAGTAGTAGAGTGGCAATGCTTTATTCGTGAGAGACATACTCAAATTACTGAGTGCCTGTACGTATAACACTAACAACATAAAACCTACGTACATATGGTCTAAACTTGAAAGAGCTGATCATGGTTGCCTGTAGACATATGTCATGTTGTAGAGAGCACACCGAAAAATAAAGGGGCAATTAATGATGAAATGCTCGAGGTGACTCATAAACAGACAGGGAGACATACCAACAGTCAGTGCGATGATTAGCAAGATAATTGCTAGCAAAGAAAAGCCAACAAAACCTTCACTTACATTTTGAGACCCAGTATTCTGAGTCTGGACCAGCAATGAATAACTTTGAGAATAAAAGCCTTTGAAAACGAAGTATGAGTGGCAATAAATATGCACCTCTCTCCGTCCTTTTTTCGAAAAGGTCATACTCAGTCTTTGACATTTTCAAAATTGATTCATGTTTACATATTTCCATCATCTGATCGAAAAGAAGTAACAGAGATTCCATGGCTTTGTCAGACAGGATTTGTTCTCTACTTGATAGACCAGGGCGACTTACAGGTAGAGATGATTCCAGTGCAACTTTTAAACCATCCATCTCTGATAAACTATGTAGTAATATAGATAAGGTGAGTTTCTCGCCTTCTGTCATCATCTCATCTAAAAAGCATATAGCAGAGGAAATCAACTGTTTAAATTCTAAAACGAACGTACAAAATTTAATTCAGAATTAATCTTAGATTTCGGTTGTCCAACTGCTATATTGAGTTGATATGGTTTCAAATCAAACTGGATGAATCTTAGACTACACGATTCAGTAAACATGTAAAACGAGTTGGTAAGATCGATACATTAAGAATGCCTACGTTGAATTACATAATCCTCATACGATTTTTCAAAAACACAAGATTTGGTCTTCTTCAAAAGGCGAAGAACATACTAAAGTAAATCTAAAATAGCAAAAGAAGAGAACAGAACAGAAGGCCAAGTGTCTCAAAGGTGAGAAGAGAGTAAAAGAAGAAGTGTCTCAATAAACTAGATATGACTAAATAAAACATAAACTCGCTAGCATTTTAAGGACGCGAGGATGTTCTTTTAGTTAAGAAAATGGTAGGGTATCAAAACCTACCACAAAATATTCTACGCGGTAATGTCAGAAGCTTTCAAAATCAACTTAGCACTATTAAAATCTAGCAACGTACCTGTTTTGCTCAACAAATTCGAGATGTGGGCGATTCTCTCATTGGATGTCGGTAGAAGAACTGACCATCCTTTAACAAAGAGATCTATAGCTGCTTGTTTTACTGCCTCCTCTATCCCAGCCAGAGAGATCACATTCAAGCAGAAGTCTGTTAAATCTGATAGTGGGTACTCTCCACCAGCAAGTCCACAAGTAGATATCTCCACATTACACTGGACAATGGCCATAAGCTACGAAAACCAGAAAGTCTGGGTTATTTTAGTTTTTGACTAGTATCTGCTGCTGGTTAGACAAGACTCACAAATCCATGTTGTACCCAGAAACGTCCCAAGGACGTTCGAGCGGGAAGAGGTTTCATACTGAGCGTTTCTTGTGTCACCTTTTGCGATCGAATTTCAAACACAAAAGATCTTAAAGACGTTTCCGTGGAATGATTCTTCCTTACGTCCTTGAAAAAATTAAAAACCCGCCCTAGTCTTTATAATATTAAATGAATATGAAAAGCACGATTTAGCACTTACTATATTTACAGCGAAAAATTAAAATTTGGTAAAACATTGATTTTAGAAATGTGACCCGTACACGTTTCTCGGGAGGGAAGATGGGGGCCTTGGAGAATCATCCAGGGGATCTTTCTGGTTACAAAATCGAATTCCCTTAGGTAAACAATCGTAAAAATGTAAGAATAATAATTTTTCTACAAGTCTATGTCAGATCGTCTGTCAATCCAATTGGCTCCAAAATATTGCAGCGGTCTAAAATATAAAATTCGCTCTTCTGTAATTCATCTTTAGATCTCTTGTAACGACGGATCACCACATTAACATAGTCGTCATCACTGCATTTGCTTTCTTAAAACAAGATAATTTCTTCAGACTCTAAAAATTTCTATTTTAAATGCCTCGTCAAGAATCAAGTAACCTTTTTTTGATTAAAACGAATTGCTACCTTAATGTCTTTAACGGTAAAACAAAGTTATGAAGGTAACAATGAAAATAACAGCACAAAGTGTGTGTTTTATTTCATCTCATTTTATTGTTTTACTGTAATTCAAGGAGTGCTTGTTTGCTATAGCATATTGTATTAGGAAGTACCTGTTTACTTGTTGTAAGATTGGAAGTGATGATGGACGCAAAGACTGAAATATATTTTACCACGCTGTACATTGCAGTTTTTTATGTTTGAAAACTCATGAAGCATTGCTTAGATTGGGAGGCACAAGTAAAGTATGCCAGGTATAAGTCATAACTCACTGCACCTTTAGGTAAAAACTAATCCCAAAACCGCCTTTGAATTATAGCCCTACAAGGCCCTGACCACTACTGAATGCAAGCCACCTTTTTCAAACTGGTCTCCAAGTTAGTATCATACGTGTGCTCCTATAACGTGTTACAAAACAAACGTAAATTTAGAGCACATTCAGGTAACCCGCTTACACGTTTTGGTCAATGACAATGTTGGAAACTTTGAATGCTGCAATGATACTCAAAAGAAGCTCAAAAGCATTACCTGTACATTTAAAATATTCAATGTCGATGTTAAAACCAGTCTCTGCTCCATTGACATGTCATTAATCTCTTGTGAGCAATCAGTACCTGCTAAACATAACTGGAGGATGTCGTTGATTATTACAAACGTGGCACTGCACACATCCACACAGAATGGAATTTGTTTCTGTATCTTTCTTGGATATGTTGAGTACCAGACGTAGGTCTAAATGAAGGAAAACAAGAGGAAAAGAAAAACTCAAAAAAATCTCCACCATTATCAGTTGCATTATCAGATTTAAGCTGGCAAAGATTAATTTAAATGAGCAATAACAAAATTTTAATAAAATTGTGAAAATGTTACGGCAATAAAACCTGACAAAACCAACTTTCGTATACACAGATAACACAAAAACCAAAAATTAATACAAACAACTCTAAAATAAGAATCAAGCAATATCTTCACACAAGCTTCACAAAGTCAAGTAAATGACAAAAAACAGATTTTGGTTATGTTTGGTAGCCTAAATCAAACTAAATCAAGATCAAATATTCAAAACCTTTTCATGTACCAACCATTATAAGAGTTGACCAAACTTGGATTATATTGAAGTATACTTGCAACTCAAATGACCCTAAATGTGAACCAGAACAACTTGCTAGGCTTCAATAACTCTAAATCAAGCCAAATAAAGACACATTTTATCAAAATTTTGAAAACTCATGAAACATGACCAAAATGTGGTTCATTTTCAAAACATTTTCCTTAAGTTCAAATCATAGTTAATGCGAGTCAAAACACCTTGCGTGATAATTATCATATACTCAATGCAAATACTCAGTAAGAGATAATGTTAATTTGTGAAAAATCTTTCACACTACAACGCAGCATTATGCGTGGTTAGTTAAAAGTTCTGAACATGTAATACTGAAAATAACAATAAAACAGATGATATCTATTAACCTTGCAAGATCCAGCAGCAACATGAACTTCACTGTTGTGATTTAAGGACAATACAAGCCTTGGCTCCCTTACACATGAATCATCTTCACGTTCTACATCATTTGTACCCCAAAAGAAAACCTGGCCTTTATTTGCAACTGCTACACAATGATATCTTCCAACTGACATATTGCTTATCTTCTTATCCTTGATTCCATCAACAACCTTTGGACGCTTGACATTTTCTCCTGCGCCATGTCCAAGTTGGTATCTGTCTCCCCTCCCCCTGAAATTTGAATTATAGATGATATGCATGTATGAGTTATCATATATAGGGTTGTAAAAACCTGCACCAAAAATTATGAAGGTTATGTGTTTGGAAAAGGCTGGTCAGAAAACACTTTGCAAAATTGATAGCAAACGTGCTGATGCATGTTGAAGATGTTTGAAGCAATAAAAAATAACAGTCTTGCCGGCGCAAAAATAAAATGTGTCAGTCAAAATTTAAAATTGGTACAATAAACTAAAAGGGTTGACCATCTGGGTTCATCAACTAAGATCCCTTCGAAGTGCTTAACTAATTGGATACGGAGACTAGTTTTACAACACACTTATAATATTTTCTTCATAATATCAAGCCAATTTATATTTTTTCAAATAAGTGCTACCCTTAACAAATACATCAAAATAACTAAGTAATTTTACAACAAATAGCTTCATGATAATCCCTTCAAGAATTACTACATTGGGAGAAACAAACATACCATGTGTAAACTCTTCCAGCTGTAGAGAGAGCTACTGAGAACTCAGCACCACAGTACACTTGTTTTATGTGTACATCTTCAGGCAATGGTACAAGCTTTGGAACTTTACATCCTTCCTCTGATTCTCGACCTAGCTTTCCATATTCACCATCTCCCCATGACCATAACTTGCCTAAAATTACAAGCATTTTTGTGTTCTACGAGATTCCATTCAGGAGCAAAAGCTTTGATTGAATACTTAATGAGATCACCAATGAAATGCAGACATAAATTATGACTTAAATAGTTTGTTTGAGTCTCTGTGTAAACAACATCAAATACAAAATACACTATATCCTTTATTTCATTGATCCGGCATTACAGCATGATAATGTCAGGATTCCATGTACTACTACATTCTTCATCAGGTCTTTGAGATGCCCCAAAGCTATAAAGTATGTAGTTACAAAACTATAGTCAGTCAACCGATATATTCTCCATGTGTGAATATTATCAGAAGTATAGGTTTAGGCAACCATCCTCTATTTCTAATGCATAGAACAAAACAGATAAAATCTACTAGAATGCTTTGTAACGTATCTGACAATATGTCACATAATACAACACTTAAGACACTTAATTTGAGAGGAAATCTAGAATCTGTGGAATGCTGACCAAAAATTTGGCATGAAATTATGCTGTGGCCAAAGGGCCATATGTATTCCAGTGTCCCAACAGCATATCTCATGCTAGAAGAAAAATTGTTAGTGTAGGAGCCAAACAATGAACAGGGCACTTGCATTCCTCAACTACAGTGGTGGGAAATTTTCAGCATCCTAGAACCCATAAAAGAGCACTTAAATTGAGCATCAAATGTAAACTCTGATAATGGCAAGCAAAGGGTAGGGAGAATACATTACCCCTTACCCTAGTTCATTACTTGTAGCAATAACTGATATGTACTTCTGTGGGTCTGCTGGCGTAAGGCAAGCACAATTGTTTTTATAGTGAACACATGGATTGTATAATGAACATTGGATAGTAAACCCAAATGGCCAGAAAAAAATTGCTTTGCCAACAAAACCTTATATCATATCCTGATATATCTTACAGGCAAGAGTAACAAAAAGGTATCATAAATATTAGTTTTAAATCTTGCATCCTGGAAGAGATGTGCACAGGTGCTACTCTCCCTATTCCAAATATATAAGAACGTTATTTAGCAAACATCATCAAAATCCATTTTTGATGCTGCAAGCAACATATATTTAACAATTTATTCAGGTCATTTCAACAGAAAATAAACAGTATTTTTTACCAAGATGGAAGTGCATACATAATTGGCCAGTGCCATTATCAATTCACTGTTATAACTTAATTATTAAATATATTACTGCTAATAAATTCTAATATATTCTTGCTATTCTTAAGTGCAGTTTCCTCAATAGTAGTGGAAACTATTATCCACAAAAAGAGGGTATTATTGATTATTATCCAGCACATAAAGTATCAACTTACCTATTGATTCATGAGCTAAAAATTTTAATACACAGTATCTTGCCACATCACTAATTGGTTGATGTTCTTCCAATCCCACACCTCTTATAAGTAAATACTCATACTTTGGGTCCATAAAGGTGAGAAAGCTTTAAGTGTTACTTTCACTAGATATGGAGCTCATCTCACTACTTACATAGATCCAATGAACTTACCATCTGCTGTTGCTGCTAATGTGTGTCCACTCTCACTGCCACAGGCCACGTGAATAACAGTACATGCATCTAACACAGAAACTTTTTTAGGAGTAAATTGATCCTCGTTGGTACCTAGAGTGGAATACAAGGGAATGGTAAGAGGATCTACTTATTCAAGAAACAATCCCTGCTCTACACAGAGTTGGTACAATAAAGGATGAAATATAAAACTACATTTTTGCAGTTTAAATGGTCCCATTTATCTTACATTTTCTAAGCATGAGGCATTAGTAAAGTGTCAATAGCTACCTTCTAAAACTGCATTAACCTTCAATTATCAGTAAAATGCTTAATTTAACCAAGCATCTAGAATCTGATGCCAGGCAAGTCTAAAATACATGCCACTGTCATTTAGGACTACTGTTGTTCAGGAAAACTTTTAAAATTGATTACTAAAACATTATGAATGATTCTTACCATGTCCAAGTCTGCCATTACTACCACATCCCCAAGTGTATAAATCGCCATTTGTGGTCACACAGGCATAATATTTTCTACCACAGGAAATTTTCATCACAGAAAATTCACTTAAACTGGATACTAAGGTTGGCTTGAATAACAATCTGGAAAAATAAAGAAACAGACAAGTAATTACTATGATTTGTATTGTTATTTTAAGTAGATACAGCGGTAATTGTTCACTCTACAAGGTCACAACTGAAGAAAAGTTTATATAAAATCTGAATCTTCATTTATGTACCTCTTCTGGTTGTAGTAATTTTATCTTCCTTAATCCAAATTAAAGACAAAATTTTTACATGCAGACCCTTCTTTCATTCTACCAAAGTCAGGTCTACTTCCTGCTTTTATTGATTGTGACCAGTTTACACAAAGATAATAAAGAAGCAGGGCAGTTAAATATGTTGCTTAAAGCTTGCCAAAATAGTAAACATGAACCTTTATCATGTACTATGTGCCTTTTCTATTAGTTACTTAATATTAATAGTTTTATTAAAATAAAACGACTAGAGGAACCTTTGGTCTTCATGGGCTTTCCTAAACTGTGCAGAAATGGAAATACAACTGGGTTGTCAAAAATACCTGACAATCACCTTTAGTCAATTATTGTTTTAAATATGTTTATAGCTATGGAAACACAAATTACTTGCCACCTGTTATTGATATTCTTGAAAGGGAGTTGACCAGGTTCCACATGTATGCTTATGTACATTTGATATCAGTTCAGCTTTAGCTTTAGGGATGTATTTAAAACATTTGAATTGTCTTAAAGAGAAAAGAGCATCTTAAAAATATATCTTTGACCTCTTGCAATTTAAAGTTGGTGCTTTTTCTTTCATTGGCGATTGAAAGTTATAAAACAGATAAACCTTTATGAGAAAACACTTTTGTGAAAGCAATTATTGAAAAGTACTAACTTTTGATCAGCTCTAGATGTATTCTCCACTGTCCAGGATAACACTTCACCTGACCTACACAATGCCAAATAATTGGTTCCATCCATACTTGAAGTGATGTCATGAAATTGTTTATTGCTAAAGTCAGAGTCAGTCTCTATTTTTCTCTAAAATTCAAAACGAAAAGAGCCCAAATTCCATGTCACATTGGGTTAAATAAAAAGCTTAGAACCAGATGACTGACATGCATTATCAATTACAAACAAACAATAGGTTCTCATGCACGTGTTACAGCTTTTCTTTTCTACTACTACCCTGCAAACCTGTGTAGGCAACAAAAATATATTCACATATTAATGGCCAATAAAACATGGATGTAAGATATACCTCTGTTGAAAAATTTTCATAAATATTAAGTCTTTGCTATACTTGCTTTTACAATGAATCACACAATAACGTATCAATTTATCAATAAAGTTTTTCATCTGACATTGATCAGAAAGATTTACCAGGATGTGATAAGGCACCACAATGTTGAATATTTAGTCTAACCTTAGATAAAAATGACCAATGAAAAAGCAACAGATGTATAAGTTGACAGGGGAAAACAGCAAGCCATATTTCAATGAACAAAATCATATAGAAGAGGATACAGGTAAGAGAATAGGCCAAACGTCAAGAACTAGTTAACCTGACAATGTAAAAGAGCAGATTCCATGGACTATATTCCATTTTAAAAGACATGTTTACAATACTAAGATGGGATGTTGACCTAGCTTTTGCCACAACCGTAAAAAGCTCATCACTGCATCCAGGAACAAAGGATAGGCCATTTAGCTGATGCAGAACCCACACTGCTTGGATATATGGCAGGACATGAATGATTGCAAGTACAACTAGTACATGCTGTCAGAATGCATGTAAATGTGGTTTCCACAAATTTATCAAGACACTATCAATCATAATTTGAGAAATGCAGTCGATGTTCTTATCATCACACCTAAATAAATTTTGTAAATTATGATATTTTTCTTCAAATAACATTGTAGACCTCTGGTAATAGCTTTCACTTTGTCCAGTAACTATAAACTTTCTATACAAACACTTACTGGTGACTTCGTGTCTCCAGTGATTCCATACAATGTTCCACTAGAAGTTAGTACAATAGTATTTTTCTCATTTGATACAATATGTCGGATTGAATCTTGAATATCTACAAAGGTCCTACAACTTGTCGGAGTGGATGAGAAGAATAATTTATCTACTCTTCCCCAGCAGTAGATATTTGTCACAAGATTTTCACTCTAAAACAGAAAAAAACAACAGAATATAAAATTTCATTAGACTTCAAAAGCACTGAAAAGATGGCAAAGACTCAACATAAGAGTGAGCCACACCGAGTGCACCCAACCTAAACTAGCACTCTAATAGATCATAAGCAAATGACACTTACATTAATTTATCCACAACAATATATGTATCACTTAGTACCACTTAGTATCAGTGTGCCATATTGGATTCAGAAAAGGTCATTGCAGATCTCACCAAATGATGAACAAGAAGAACTAAAAGAACTATGCCCAAATAGCAATTTGCATACCTTCTGATCATTCTCTGTCCCTGTTATGTAAAGTTTTGATAGCTTGTCAATATGTGATAAAACACCTATTGTGGTTTCTGTTAGACTTATGGCACCAGAGGATGGAATACAATCTGTAGGTGTCTTCTTCTCGATTTTATTTTCCTGTTAAAAGCAACATAGTACATAATGTTATTAATCCCGTAAAATCAAGCGTCTCTATCTATATCAACAACAGCACACTAATTCTAAATTTAGGCATCCTCCTTCAGTTCTTCCACATATTTAGACTTATCTTGATAATTCTGTGTCTCAAATTTTGACAACATTTAATTGATAATAGGGTAAATCTACAAGGATGCACTTAAAGCAAGTGGATATGTTACATCACTCTATATAAGATGCAATGACCAAAGCATACCAAATCCGAAATTTCCCCTACAAGACTATAAGACTTGACGTCATATAGAGTTTCAATCCTAAATAGGCAGGAATTTACAACAAAAATCACCAACTTTAATTTTTTCCCTTGATACTATGCCAGAATTAGCTACTTTTGAAAGAAAACTTTTAATTCTTTTCACAAACTCAACAGAAATGTCTTAAATGGCAGGTGACTGACCAACAGTTGAAAACCAATAAGTAGCTAAAACAATATGTCATCTCAGCAGACAAATTAATGTCCTGAGCAACCACATTGGCCATGTGGGATGTGTGGAAAAGCAGTTGGAAGAAAGTCCATTCAATGCTCAAAATGTAGTTACTGGGAGAAATGGGAAGACTGGCCAGTCTCCTGGTGAATAAAGAAGACACTGCTCAAGTCTGATACATGCTGATTCCTGACTCTGGTCAAAGTTTTCACGGCATGTATCACACTTGTTATTTGTATGGAGCTGAAACATGGGCAACCATCACAAAACTGGAAGCACCAATCAGAAGCACAGACTGTAGAATGCTAAAATTTATGGCTGATATTGAATGGGTGCATAACATCCCAAATGAAGAAGTCCTTGAGAAAATCACATAATTCAGCATCCCTGGCACTGATACAGAAGATTTGATACTTTATGTAAATCCTTAGCGATGCTAATCAAAGCAATTTAAGCTTCAAATACTTATAAATAGCTAGATGACATTAATTGACTTACCTTACTTAACTTTTTGTCTGCTTTTTCAAACCTGTCAAGCTTTTCTGACAATGCTGGAAGACGTTGCTTTATTAACTCAAATACTGACGTCTTCCAGTTCAGATCAAATTCTGAAACAAACTTCAAGCACATGTAGATTATCTTTAAAATGCTTGATAATGTTCCACGTTGAAATGATAGCTCATACAATAAAACCAATGCCATGTAACAATCTGTGGCAGGAACTGAAGTGAAATCCCGTCTTCAGAAAAAGAGATAAATAGTTAACAGACTATTTGAGCTATTTTAAAAATATATTGCATGAAATTGATCTCCTTTGATTTGATACTACACAACTATACATTATTGCAACAGTATAAGAGATGCACAAAGAATACATCTTGTGTTAGTCAATTCAGCCAATAATTGTAACTGTATCCTCAAACTCTTTGAGGATATAGTTGCAATCGCTAGCCCTGTGGGGCCAGCCTTAACAGAACATTTTTTACAAAGGTTGCTTGTAAACATAGGCATAAAATAACATGTGTTCTTTACAACAGATTGCAATATGTTATCTTAAAAATGTTTTCATATTCTATTTGGAAAAGAATAAAATAAACCTTACTAAAACTTTGCAAAAAGACACCAAGGATAAGTTCCATTTAAAGAGTCAACCAAAACCTCAGGCAGCCAGATTCTAATCAGTTAAGAAGAATTATTCTAAGCAGCCACAGTGGTTTAGCCACATGAAAATACTCAATCGTGCCCTTTAAAATGATCGGAGAAGGTAAAGTTTTCAATTCTTTGCTATCGGAAGTCATTACAATTAGAAGAAAAAACTGATTTCCTTGGTCCTTAAGGATATGGTGACAAATAAATTTAAGCATAGCAAGGTGGATACAATCTCACTTCACACTGTTACATGTTTCTGAGTCAATACATAACTTCAGTATCATAAAAAAATTGCAGACAAAATATTGCAAATCTGAAGCAAATAAGCTTCTGTTAATTTGTTTTACATCCATTGTACACCCTCATATTCAGTCATTGCTGTTCCTTTTTCCATTTGTTTGGATTAGCTTGTTGTTATCTTACTTGTTGTTGCGTGAGTACAACAGATCAATAAATTAACTTCTTCCCTAGTATGTACTACAGCAAGAAAAATGGACCTGTTTACACACTAATTCTACTTATGTGATTTGGAAGCAAAGCCTTTCCTGTTTGAAGCCAAGATGTGCAAGTAATGCAGTATGGTCACTATTACATCTTACAACTTTGTTAGAACTAGCTACATCTCTTAGTAACAGTCTTACAAATGTTTCTGTTTCCAAAAATGCTTACCTAAATGCAATTTGAGTTAAGAAGTCTTCCGTTGAATCCAATAAACTTTGCCAGTCAGCAGATGTTGTCTCATCAAACAGCAAAGCTGGTGCTTGTTCCTGAAATGTTTGTGTAATATCAACAAGCAAAGCATTACAAAGATCAAGATTGTCTCCGGTATTCCAGGCTCTCTTTAAAAACTTAAATAGATACGTCATTGCCAACTTTGTTCCTTCTAAAGCCAAGCATGAGTGATGTAAAGACGTTTCCTCAACATGCCTAAAACAAAACAATATATGCAAATAAAAATACTCTATTGTCAAGCAGAGATATAAAGCAGAGACTTTGCTAGCTAACCTTAAATGCTTCATCTTTTGAAAAGATTTATGTATTTTAAACTCATAACACCCCTTGCTTTTAGTTACAAGTTATGTTTCCTGTTAAGGTTGATAACACAAGAAAAAATCAGGGACATTACATAAAGCTATGAAGCTTTAGCTAAAGCAAAATTGAGCAATGAGAAAAAATTAATGCACCCTTTCTCATAAATAATAAAAGTTACCTTGTCCTATTCTACACTACATATTTTGATCTTCTAAACAATCTGCCATCTTCTGTAATGATCTCATATGATCTAGGAGCTACTTCTCTCAATACTTTGAATTTAACAGACCATAGTTTTTTTACTGGGTTCACTATTCTTAATACATCATCCTGCTTCAACTGTGACAAATCTTTGGAAGATTTATCAAACTGGGCTTTCTGCTTCTCACTGTACATTTTCTCTGTGACATCATTGTTATAGACTTCCATGAACCTTGGAACCCTAGTTACAATTTGTCTGTTAAACAACAGATTTTCCTGATTTCAGGAGGGAAGAGCGGTATTGTAATAATGCTAAATAGGGGTCCTCGCCTTTCTCAAAAGCTTTAAGATACAATTGCTTCACAATCTGAACACCTTTCTCTACTTTACCATTACTCTGAGGAAAGTGTGGTGATGATGTAACATGCTGAAAACCATAAAGATCATTGAACTCTCTAAACTGTAAAGACCTTACCCCAAACTGGGATGCGTTGGCAGACCTTAATACTTCTAGGATCCCATGCCTCTCAAAGACAAATTTTAAATGCATAATGACAATATTTGATGACAACGAATTTAACAAACTGACTTCTGGGTAGTTTGAAAAATCATGAATTATCAGCAAGTACGATTTTCCCCCATAAGTCAAACAAATCAGTGGATACCTTCTGCCATGGTCTAGTAACATCAACGGCAACAATGTTTAAAACAATGTTCAATGTTTCTTTCTGCTGTTTGTACTTCAACTGTCGAAAAACTGAACATTTTGCTGTCATTTCCTCAATATCCTGAGTTACATATCAGTAAGGTTTTCCATCCCTAAGTGACCATCATGCACCTTTCTTACGATTTCCTGCCTAAGCTGACTAGGTATTACAATTCTGTTACCTCTGAGTAAAATACCATTGACAACACTCAGTTCCTGTCTGAAGGAATAGTAAGGTGTGTTAAATTTGTCAGGCCAGCCATTGTGGAGACAGTTATATCACATAATTCTGCATCTACTGTGGTGGCAGTGGCTACCTGACTTAGCTTGTCACCTGAACATGGCAAAGTACTGTAAACTAGTAGAACATGTGAGCCAGCATCTGCACTAAGTGACTGGTCCTGATTTTCGTAATTGGCCTGACAATGTGTCTGAAATGCGTAAAACGTCCCTAGAGTATACTTAAGATCAAAGTCATACTTTTGAAGTTTTATCATAAGCCTTTGCAACCTAACTGGCATGTCATTCAAACTTTTCTTTGCTATGGTTATTAGCAGCTTGTGATCAGTTTCTAATACAACTTTTGACAATCCATAAATGCAATCATCAAACTTGTTACATGCATAGGTTAATCCTAAGCACTTCTTTTCTATCTGTGCATTATGCACTTGTCATAGATATGGCTGTGTATGCTGCTGGTTGCCAACCTTTTTTGTGCAACTGTATCCTATGCTATCTTTTGACACATCTGCACTAACCATAGTGTCTAATGCTTGGTCGAACTATCCTAACACTGAACTTGATCCTAAACAATTCGTAACGTTTGTCCACTCCTTTTCATGTGATGCTTGCCATGAAAATTCTACAGAGTTTCGCAGTAAAGACCTGATAGCTGTGTTTCTGTGAGCTAGATTAGCAATAAACATACCTAGGTAGTTAACCATGAACATGAACCTTTGCAACAACTCTTTGTCTGTTTGTTTAGGCAGATTTTTAATAGGTTCTACCCTTTCAGGCATGGTTGTATACCTTGAGCAGAATATCTGACACCCACATATGTAACACTGGAAACACCAATCTGACATTTATCTGTGTTCAGCCTCACACCATAGTTCACCTCTTGATTAGACTTCATCAATCACAATCTTAACATCTTCCACGCATTTGAGTACACGTTCCATGGCCAACTGGAATACTTCAGGTGTGCTACAAATTCCATAGGGCATACGAAGAAATCTGTTGCTTCCAAAGGGAGTATTAAAGCAACTTAGCAAACTTATTAAAGCAAGTTTAGAACTAGCTTCTGAGAGCCTTAAGTACCAAAATCCCTGAACTAAATCTAGCTTTGAGAAAATTGTTGCACCCTTGAGCTGTGTACTAATATATTCTCTATGAGGTAAATGGTGATGCTGTCTCATAATATACCTGTTCATGTTTTTTAAGGTCAATACATAAACGAAGTTTATCATTAGGTTTTTGTACAATCACTAGTGAATTTACCTATTCTGTAGGTTCTTCTACATTGGTGATAACACCTTGTTTGACCATACATTCAAGTTCTACTTTAACTTCAACTTGCAGTAGTACAGGTACTTTCCTGGATGGGTGCACTACTGGCTCAGTCCCAACCTAAAGCTTGATGCTGTATTCAAAAGGAAGAGTACTTAAACTATCGTCAACTAAATCCTTACCTAGGTTATCAATCTGTCTCACTAGTATCCTCTGGACTAAACCTAGCCTAACACAATCTTGTCCGCCTAAAAGTGATTTCTTGTCCCCTGGTACTGCAATAAAAGATACCTTGTTGCTTTGACCTCTAACTCTAACGTCAACCTTACAAACACCTTTGTTTTGTATTGCACATTTCTCATAATCATGCAACTTGACATGTGTTTGATTAACTGTAGCACTAGTGTTGAACAAAGACAAATCAGACTCTGTGATCAAGTTGGCTTCGGCTCCAGTGTCGAGCAGAACGGGAATGATTGACTTGTTGATGAGTAATGGCTGATACCACTGGTCTTGGTTCACTTGCTTTTCTTGTGCATATTACGTGCCGATAAAGAAATCCTCATCAGTGTCATCATTTATGTGACCTGGATCTAGATCGTCTTCTTCTAGGGCAACGACCCAAACCTGGCGACTTTGCTGATTTTGTGGCTGAGGTTTTGTACAGCAACGAGCAAAGCAGTTCTGCTTCTTACACTTACTCTACTACACTCCAAAAGCTGGAAAAGACTTATTGACCTCGTATCAGTAAACAATAAACCAATTTACAGCAACACAATATACCCAAGATTCCTTACAGTCAAAGCATTCAAGATGGTTATTTTTTTCTAGCATTCATTCTCTTACATCTGAAGGATCTTGTTTGATCTCTGCCCAAAAGGTGCAAGTGGGAGCAATTAATGCTATTTTGCTTGAACAATTCTAATCTTAGACAAACAGAGATCATTTTACTGCTTTTATTCAAAAAGGAATCTTTGGGTAACAATTGCATATCAAATTTTGTATTGAAGTATGAATGTGTGGAGATCCAAGAAAAATGGCACAGAGCGATTAACCAGAAGTATTGTTTTATTAAAATCACACATCCATCCATCCTGTTTTCATATTTATGGTGCTGCTGAGTTCCCGGAATCCTGAGTAGGCAACCCTAGGCTTCTTCTACCTTCAACTCTCGATATAGCTCTATCAAATGGGTCAGCATTTTCCAAGTTAAGAGCAGTCACCCCATTACCAATAAACTCAGCCCACGTTTTCCTGGACCTGCCAAATCTCCTCCGTACACGGATAACCATTTTCATGACATTGTTGATAGCAGTTGTAGCTCTTTGGACATGACCGTGCCATCATACAATATGCAGCATATGACAGCAATGATGTCAGTAATTGTAAGGTTTTCAATTTAAAAATTTTATCAAAGTCTTTAAGGAGAAAACAAATTTACTATTTTGCTCATACCGTTTTACTTGCATGCTATTCTCACAATGAGATTCCAAAGAATCATTTCTAAGATCTATGTGCCAAATTCTACCACAAAAAACCCTTAGTGCATGTGAATGGGAAGAGTGGAATGATGTTGCCAATGGCCAGAGTCATACATATTTTTGATCAACTGAGAGCCAACTCCTGATAGCAACCTTTACTAGTCTGAGTATACCAAAGAGTGAAAAGGAGATGTTGCATAAACTATTTGTCTCCTAGCATATAACCTTAAGGGATCAATGGTTTAGTGCCAATCAATTGTATAACAACTAGATGTAGAATAAAATTGTGATTTTACTCCACCTAACAATGTTACTTACCATATCCATCAAGGCTTACAAACAGTAAACAGCACACCATTAAATAACCATCCTCTCTTACTTTGAAAAGTCTTATTGATATGTTTAAGTAAATAAGAGCACTTAAATACCTTTTTGTTTCTTTATGAATTTTAATGTCAGTGTCTTCCTGAATCTCCTTTGGTGCAATTGATACTTTAACTTTGTTGCCAAGGGCTGCATAAAACCTTCCTAGTATTAAAACACGTCTCCTCAAGTGCTCCACATATGGAAACATCAGCTCAAGTTCCTGTGCTGTATTCAGTTGAGAAGTGCATACATGATAATGAAATTCGTTCAAGGCACTTTGCCCAACTTTGTTACCCCATCCCCATGTCAAAGGAATATTTGCTTCTGCAAAACTGCTCCCAGTGGTGTAAGCTGCTTGGAATTCCTTACAGGCACTACAACTGGCTCCACTTTGGGGTCCGCAGACATCATCATGTGATTCATCAACAACTGACACACGACCACAGTAAAAATTACCATTAGTTGCCTCTCTTGTAATTAAGCCATCCTTTGTGATACCAAGTTTATTGCTGGGATGTACTACCTCTTGGTCTGTGCATAACTCATTGTACAGCTTATTGAAAGCCTCTGGACAGAAGAGATCCTACGTAAACAGTTAAAAAAGCATTATTGGAAATGTCACCTAAAAACATTGCAAAATGTTAAGTAAGGTACTTGAAAATGAAAAATCGTATATAGGTTGAAATTTCAGGTATCCTACCCCAAACATTGAAGAATAGTAAATTAAATCTTTCATGGACATTATCAAGTAACATGTACCAAGTTCAATGCAATCATCAACTATCAAACATTTTCTGTGTCCATGTGTTTATTTACCTTAATTTTTCTGTAATTGTCCAGAAAAGGTTTCGTGCAGCAGGAGAAACTGGGTGAAACTTGTTCTCTACTAGCAGAATAGCTTACTAGAAGTAATATAAATTACCAACAATATCAAAAAGTAAATCTAATGAGCTGTCATCCCACAAGTACTAAATGTGCATAAACTATACTTAACAAAGAACACACGGGCTTTCACCAAGCTTAACTTAAAATTTTACCATGAAACATAACCAAGACTTGTCAGAGTGCAGTTGATTTACCTAATCCAATTCTATATTGCTTATAGAAGTTATAAGCAGTCACCCAGTTCTTCACATTATTCAGTGATATTGGGCACAACTATAATTTCGGTAACGCAAAAGTTCTGTCCTAATAAATAACTACATTTTCAACAGAATCTAACAACAAAAGGGCAGCTCTCTCGTACTTTGGGATAAGAGGATGTAGGTTACAATGCAAGTGGCACATCTTTTGATTGACGTGCTAAACCCCATGAGACATAATTCATTGATGCTGTCAGACAATAAGGGTAATCAGAAGGTAAACTTACAATACATTTAAAGTCCAGCCATTTTGCGTCCAATTCGGACCGTGGCTTCAATATTGGCAACGGGCAGTGCCTTTGCTTTGGAGTCAAAGTCATGTTGACTTAAGCTACATATTTCCTCAAGAAATGCTTAACAATAATTGTAAAGAGCAAACTACAAAGTCCTCATTCAAAGATGCTCTACCAAGACATAGTCCATTATCGCTTCTTCCTTTCGTAATCTTTAGAAAAGATTAAGTTCTTGTCCCCTCGTTATACATGTTCAAACTTCTTTGAGTTAAATCACAAATACCATCCACAACAGTAAGTTCGATGTTGTTTTGCATGTATTATCATTTATCATTAGCCTCGATGCAGACAAATGTGACGTCATTCCAGTGGAGCTGAGGTCTCCTTTCAACCCAACATTGAAGAATTTCTAATAACACACAAAAGGAAACGAAAATTGAATCGATAGGGACTGCAGCCTTAACCATTTCTCAGTCACATAGGTATCCTATCTACTAAGTTAATGGGACACCTGCACTGGCTTACCCAGATCCTCTTCTATTCACTGACATTGCCCCTAGCATATGTACAGTATAGCCATGGGAAGGAAACCTTGAGAGGGCCCATGAGTGAAGGTTGACCCATTCTGAAGATCTGGAGACATTATGTCGTGAAAGTGGGTGACATGCAAGAACCTATGCTGTTGAGGTGGGTTAGAGAGGATTTGTTGCGAAATCCATGATCGAGTTGTTGCGTGAGATTGATGTCAGAGAAAAGTCTGTCTCGAGTAAACTCCAGGAGGTTGCTGAGGCTTCCTCGGCTTGGATCTGGACAAAACATCTACCTAAACGCCTGTCCAGCCCGCACTACAGGGGGATTGAGGGATAGGCCCCGAAATCCATTGCGGTTTCCAGCTGCTGAGGGCTGGACGAGCTGGTGTCTGCCAGTATGGTTGAAGTAGCCTATCCTTTGACTTCCTTTTGTAGAGGAAGAGTTACGTTTCAAATGTCCTTGAGATCGGAAAGGATAGAAATCCTGCAGAGAAGATTAAGACCAGTTTCTGTAGATACCTTGTTACTAAAGAAAAGAAAAAAGCACTTTCGGAAAGAAATAGCATAAAAATATATTTTTAGCTTACGAAATTACAGGCCACCTACTTTTACGTTAATACAAAGAGCGTTTGAGTCATTGCAAGTTATTGCAAGAGGACACTTCAATTGTATTTCTAAAACCTGAGAAGAAAAATTTGACAAGGCGTCAAGCAAATACTAAAAGCATCAAGCACAAAATTAAAGAACGTGAATGTAGTTTTTCTCCTTATCTTTCTTTAAACATCATTACGTAGTTTCAAACGTTCTTGTTATGCACGTTTGACGTCATTCTTGAATACTCTTGTTAGTAGTAAAGAGGTGGCCAGGAACGGGGGCCTGGGAAGCATGATATCATTCAGGATTTGTTATCGAGCATACCTGCAACTCTTTGGCAGCGTGAAATTATAAAACTCTAATAAAATGTAAAATTTGTAACTTGAAAGATACATTGTCAAATTTTCGGCCTACAAGGTCTTAGTCATTCGGCAGGTTACGACAAGCATAGCGATTTACATTACAACTCTAGGACTTCTGAGGTCAGAAAGGATGTTGATCAGTTGTCCTGAGATCCACGTCAAAGGATTGCACCAATGATCAATTCTTATTTGACGACAAGTTCGACGGTCGAACGGTACAAACACACGAAGAAAAAAGTCTTTCGATTCTGCCCTCCAAAATATTACTCATGTTCAAGCCACTTGAAATACCCCCTACAAAGAGAAACCTTATACGTAGAGTACACGAAGTATGAGTGCTACTCTGTCAAAGCAAATGGTAAGAGAGAAGTTTGGATGTGCTGTCAGGGGCGTAACTGACCTTCTTGGCCAGGAGGGGCAAACAGATCACAAGGGGCCCTACCAATACATATTTTTTCTTACAGGTATCTTTTTATGCTAGTCTGCGGGGGCCCAAAATTTGAAAATGACCTGCCAGGGGGCGGTCGCCCCCTCCCCATGTCATTTACTCCACTGTGTGCTTTGTCGACAAATGGTTGGCAATGGTTACTAAATGTCAAACAATGGAAAATATTATTCAGAGTATTTGAAAAAGAACAAACATAATATACATGAAAAAACTTGTGCAGGACAGCAACTTCACTTGATGCTATGATAAAGAGGTAACAGAAAGTAAGGCATCATGCGTTTTTGGGAAATGAAGTAAATTATTCGAATACAAAATTTAACACTATAGCTACATCATAGTGGACTCGGAAATTTCTCAACGTTTGGCATGCCTGTTCCTTCTTGGTCCAATAACGTGGTATGTATTTAATAAATGGTTTTGTTTTTGGAATATTTTCTTCGCTTTACTGACATGAAAGTGACTATTTTAAGAGCTAGGTATACATTTGTCAACATAAGGATGCGGAAGATTCTATTCAAATTGAACCATTGATGTACTTACTACCAGTGATGTACTTTTGTTTCCATTCATAAACTAGCCTTCCCAAGTACAAGCCCTCCTCGTAAATAAGCCAACCAATAGAGGTCTTTAAAGACTACAATTCAATAGGGAGTTTTCGTATCTTATGATCTTTGCCAGGGCATGCTTGGGCATGGTTATCTGCTATGCAAATCTGAAACCAAAGTGTAGGTCGCGCATCTTCGCATGTATTGTTTTCTCTCTTAAATAGCAGGGAGAAACAACGTAAATCCTTGGCTTCCTCTACACTGAAACCATGGAATTCCGTTGTCCAAGTAAAGCGAGTACAAAATTAAACGAGGCAATGCCAGACGACACGCATGAAAGGAGCAAATATGGAATATCAAGACAAACTATTTGGGAAAATCATCAGTCCCTCCTTTTTATGAGTAAATTCTGGTAATACAATGCAGGCTGGTAATAAAACCCGATGACCTATAAGATTTTAGTCAGTATAATAAGCATTTTTGTGTTGGTCTCAAAGTATGCTTTGCTCTTGACCTGCATACGAGGGGAGGCGGGATTTTATGAAATTCTGCGTTAGACAGTAAATGTGTACTTGGGATCTCAGCTCACGTTAAGACATATCTTACGTCCTGTCAACAAGAAAGTAAAATTCCATTTTAAGCCAACAAAGAATGCTTTAATTCATTGCAAAGAGTCGTTATGTATCATTAAATATAATAACCTTTGTATATGGCCTATTTACAGCTGGCGAACTGTGTAATGTTTCCGGTAAACAGGCAAGATGATATAACTTAGTCCCTTTCCATTGATTGTAAGGAAATTAAGGAAGAGATTGTTAACAATACCATGGTTATTTGTAAGATACATCAATCTCCATTATACAATATAGTAAGGCAATGGACACTACAGTTCTTTAATAGACCACTTTCGCAATGACGTCAAACGGCTTTTGATAGCGAGGTGCCATATCGAAAACGAGAATACCGATGT
>JANTCA010090866.1:0-10588 GCA_024741275.1 Chironex yamaguchii
GATAGATAGATAGATAGATAGATAGATAGATAGATAGATAGATAGATAGATAGATAGATAGATAGATAGATAAAGAGAGAGACAAAAGGTAGATAAATAGATAGAAAGTTAGATGGATGAATGGAGAAGAAGTCATTTACCAGTTGTTACTTGCACGAAGGAAGAGATATCTTCATTCAGAGTCACATATCAGTTCTTCTATCTCTACAAAGTCATACTGAGTTTCTCACCAAAATTTTAGTGTCATCGTCCTGAGTGAGCGAAATATCCAAAATAATGTCCTTTAATCCAAAGTCTGTCTTCATTTAAGATCTGAAACAATATTTCAGCACTAAGAAAATTGCTCTTTTATACGAGATATTTTCTCAGTCAATCATAAAATTTTAAAACTCTACAAATTTTGATTCGCCTGTATTGTTAAAAAAATGAAATTTTTTCCTCGGAACTTGAAAAACCTTTTAAAATGATTGTTGGTAAGAATGACAAATATGAATCAAAAAGTTTTAAAACTAATATTCTTTGCTATAAAGAATCAGTCCTGTATCTATCTGCTAATCCAAGTCCATTATAAGGGAAAATTGATCGACATAATCCTACTCAGGAAACTTGAAACATCACCTTGCGTTCAATAAAACCAGAGATTGATATGGCAATATTGACTAACAATGCATCCAAACAGATGGCAATACTGGACAGTATTTTTCGTAAATGGTTTATTACTCTTGATGTTGAAACTGAAGCTCTATAGTTTTGATGAAGGCCAGTAACTGTAGTCGTAAAGATAGCGAACATCGAAATCTCTGTACAAATCAGGAAGCTAGATAATGTATATATAAGTGTCATAACTTCGTTGTGAATATCAATTACAGCCTTTTCAGGATCAACCTATCTACGAGTAAACGTTTTGTGATCCATGTATGCCTAAAAAAACAAAAGGTTCCTATCAAAAACGCTAGATATCCTTGATATTAAAGGGAAGAGTTTATTTAACTCTTACAAATATATTCAAACAGTTATGCCATGATGAAATAAGATATGTTTCCTTAAAAACGGTTCCTTTTACATTAGAAAAATCATTCGCTGGAATCTAAGAATCACTTCAAAACTTGAACTGATCAAGAAAACAATATATAATTAGTTTTAAGTGTTGAATTCCATTGTCAAGTTTGTCGTTTCTTAACTATATCGCCTTGCTCTTTTTCAGCCAGTCTATTAAATCATATGTAATAAGGTTTTAATATTGATTTACTTAATTTACTACAGTAACATTTACTAGAAATGCTTAATGATTAAGTACAAACATGAACCATTATAAACTGAAAGAATAATAATAAGCACATTAGAAACGTATTCGGCAACACTTATTAAATCAGGTGAAATGGCACCTAATTTTTGACCAAGAGAGAATTTTAAAAAGTGCAAAGTTTCTAATACTCCAGTGACAACGAATATTAGCAGGGTAACGCACATAGTAAGACATGTTTAAATAGTACTCACGGCTAGGGCTCTTCATTTCAAGATCCACTGTTGATGGTGAAATAGGTGATGTCCGTGAGACAGGAAAAGCATCACCTCTTGGTAGTGGTCCTTCCCGAACCTTTTGCTCTTGCATTTGTTGTCTCCGCAATGCCACTTGAGCTGCCAAAACACGCTGTCTTTCCACGATGAGGAGGCATTTGGCACACATACAATCTCGCCATCGGCAGAATCCCTTGTGACCCTTCAGTGTTGACTCAAACCCGTGATTCCGGCAGCGTGCACATTTAGGCGATCGCTTTTTATCTGACGTGGCGACAGCGTCACTGGCCTCAGAAGTGACCGTCAAGCTCATACTCTGCTTTTCGTTCCTAAAAAATGTAGCTATATGCGCGAAATTTACTTCCCAAATAAAATAAGGTCACTTGCAAGTTTGTCAGTCTTAAAAACTATCTTACTTCTTTCTGAGCCGTTTATCGATCGATGTTTCGAGTTTTGATTCCAACTAGCAAATGTAAGTAAATTAGTTGGCCTCTTCTGTCATATGTCCCTTTCTTAGATACAGCAGCCAGTATGTTGCTAAGATGTATCTTGAACCTCTTCCAATAGCAGTGGACAATTGATAATCTCAACCAGCGTTGAATTATTCAGTTTATATAGTGCTTCTAGTGTGTTGGGCCCTAGTATTCATCTTCAAATAGGAGCTGATTGCAGAAGATCAAGGGAGGACACAATAGCGTTTTAATAATAATTCATTCAATACCTGATTTCACTTTGATTATAGATTCAAAATCTGATAAAGATGTCCCGATTCTGTGCTACAAAACTTCTCTTAAGCAGCTTATTGTACACACTAAGAAACTCGTTGCGCATTTGCAGTGATGGATGTAGGAGATGAGTCGATGGTCAACTTCATTGTTTGTTTTTCAAGAAATCTTCCACGGACTAATGGAATCGTCCTGTGATTTTGGATTTGTTTGACAAGAATAATAAAAGGCAGTATTGGTAAAGCATTATGAAAGCAAGCTAAAATTCATGTCTTGGTCTGTGTAAAAGATTTTCTATATGGATAGATCGATAAAGTGATTCTTCCAGACGTTCTCGGGGTTCAGCACTTGAAATGGTCATGATGAAAATGACGATTCATAACTACACCCAGAGATTATTCAAAGTCAGAGAAAACTGAGGATTTTTAGATATGTTGATACATTTAACAAGAAACATCGTTAAATTGAAACAATTTTGGTTCAAGTTCTTGTTAGATTAACTATATACATCTATTTTAGAACTACACATTTCAACATTCATACTGAAGATATTTCTTTTAAATTGTAACAGATGTAGTTATTTTGAACATATTGATATGACAATATATTGGGGCAATTAAATTGTCCTGTAATGTTCTATATATACAGTGACCATAGATCCGTCTACAAAGATGGCTCACTTAAGGTTATAAGAACTATCTTAAGACACTCTTTTATAGTCAACTTTGTCTCGAACAATTGTGCAAAGCTGTTATCAACAAAATCACCCTTATGATAGAAGCTTATCAAATACAAAGATTTAGTGAGAGCTTAAATGTTTTACAAGGTAGTATAATATACATATATATTGCCAACGCGACGTGCGATGCTTTAAAAGAACAGAATCGTCACATGAAGGTACCACGCTCCTGGGCAGGCCACCTGTGCTATAACGATGACTTAATGATTTCTTTTGATTCTCGTTTAATCCTACAAAATAACGTTTTCAAGCTTCCCTCTGTAGACCAGGTGAGATATGAAACGATGGGAGAAAACTACAGCCCTCTCTTTTCATCTTTGAAGAGAAACAATGCCGATATTTGTAAACACAGTTTTAAAGTAACGTACGAAAAATTCCTCACGTGAAGGATGCAAGGAGATGTTTCTCTTCAGTATCACGGAAAGGCCAAAAGTAACTTCCTAAAGAGGTTTATCTTTGATCAATAGCTTGTATATCAAATTAATAATCGGTTACAACTCGTGGGAATAGATGTCTGTAACCTCGAACTCCGTCTGTAATATGTTACAGCTTGCCTTTCCTCTATTGTTTAAATCTGGCCTACTTAATGAAATGATGTGTGATTTATCGCTTGCATATCAAGGTAGTAATCTATTGCAGTTCGTGGGAATAGCTATCTACAAACTCTCGCTTTGTTTTCAACGAAGCCGTACCTTGCATGAACGTTTAAATTTCGTCGTCTTATTAAACCAGTATACAATAAGTGATCAATATTACAATCCAGTCCTTCAAGAGGTAATGTTTACTCCCAAGTCAACAGAATACCCACTCAAACTTTCCCTTTTCCCTTAAATTCGCATAAGATATCTAAATGTACCTTTGGTAAATACAATTGATCTAACGGAGGAAATTGCAGCTAAATCTATTGAATATCTTTACAAGAATATGTGAGAAACAAATTAAGAATATTAAAAATGGCCCTTTTACACCGATTTGAGCGTTGCAATGAAAAGAAATATTCTGCTATCATTTGCTCATTTCGTGATGTTAAATTTGATGTTCTTGATTATTCGCAGGTGCGGTACACCTAATTCTCTTCCAGTTGTTTGTTTCAAATAAAGTCTATGAAAACACGACCAAAGAAACGAGATAATTAGTTCAGATAGGAAGTTTTAAAAAGACAACATAAATCATAAAACAACTCGTTAATCATTCATAAATGGGAGAAAATAATTTCTCGCCTTCCCATCACCGATACGAGATGATGGAACTTAACGCTGTAGCCTTTAACACTTTTGTCTACTTCAGCATTTATAAATCTTTTTGTTGGACCTGATTAGATCAAATCAAAAGATTCTATGAAAATATGAATTTACCAAACGTAACCGATTTCATTTAGTTCCTCTGGTCTGCCATCTTCTTTCGTCAGCCTTAAATTTTCCATCATAATTTCTATAAGAATTTCTCGTTGTTAATCAACCGTTAATGCTTTTGAGTGAATTAGCTTTGTTTTAGAAAAGCGCGATTTTGTCCCCAAAAGATAAAAGGTGGTGTTAAATGGATGACTAGCTAGTTAAAAGCTGATTAAGGCTTTCGAAGTTTTCTTTAATCGACTCTGTGCTGACCAATAATGCACTGTTAAGTCACGGAGAGACTGTATATATTAACGAGTTTCGGATTCTTGATAGTGTATTATAAGAGATTATTAGGGTCGACTGAACGAGCAATGTATCAGACCAAGATACTTGTAAAACCTCATTTGACGAAAATTCATCTTGTAATTTATAATTGTCCTCCTGGAATGACCATATCGTCAGGTATTCCTCGTTCACACAAGTTCACAAGATGGCTACTAAATTCTTAAAGCCGTTTTGAGGGAAGCAGACGAGGAAATAAATCTATATGGATCTGTTGTTTACAACGCTAAAAAAGACCTTACAGGTGACAGACCGTACTTAAATTGGTACTCAAATCGAAAGCGAGTCTAAGGCTTTGATACGAGGTAGCTTATAAGAACAAAACTGATAATCAACTTTGTTTTAATGCATAAATTATTCCAAGCCCAAATATCAATGTCTATTTAGACTTAAACTTTATTTTGTACAGAAGTTGTCAAATTTGAGTAGAGATGTGTAACTGTACAACTAACCTCGATGACGACAGAAGTTTCGTTTTTATGTAAACAGGGTGTATTTTGACAACAAAGCCACGTAAACGAAGCTAAAATTTTCCACGATGAAACTGAAAAGGTAACGAGGCCTTGTCCCAAAGGATTTTTCTCCAAAATTTCAGCACTTTAATATTTGCACAAAAACTGTGTAAGCCTGCTAGTTTAGTTAATGCTATTTTCACGCAAACATTTGACAATTCCAGCTACGTTACAACTTTATTTGTTCAAATGCAATAATGTTAATATAAAGCAATTGCCAAATTTCAGTTACAATCTTATTTGCATATTGACTCATACTTGCAAAACTCTTACAGGCACAAAAATACCAAATATGGTCAAGCAGAACTTTATGCAAAGTACTAGGTCGCATATTCTTCGTTCCAAGTCCTTTTATCATGCGCGTTCTTGGGACATCAAAATTATTATAAGTATTCTGCTACAGTCTAAAGTACAAGTACGCAATTATCAATTCCTCCTCCCCTTCATAACGAACTAACAAAAATGATCAATTCTTTTAGCTGTTGCTCATAGATCCTCAACTCCACAATATGATATAACTATGTGAACATAGGCTGTTGCTAGTAGTTGCAAATAAACCAGATAGGGTGGAGTATAAAAAACTTAAAAACTTAAAAAACTGAAAAACGTGACCCATGTGCAATTATAGTACAGATGGAAAAAGTGCAATGTAAAGCTTTCAAAGTAGGTTTCTGACTATGTCCATTGTCTACGTCTTATTGGTGATCGTGACTTCATTCTCTTGCAAGAGATAAAAAATGTAAATATGTTAGCATCTATATTGACAATTAAAATGTTATATTTCATCAAGTTGAAAACTAGAGGATTTTGTATCTATTACTTTATATCTATATTTCATATTTTGCCATCAAGTGATTGTTAATTAAAAGATCCATCTCGGAAAAAACAATGTAAGATCTCCACTTTAACAGCAACTTAATTTCTGAAACTTACAGCAAACCGGGATAATATATTTGCTTTAAGCTCTGTATACAAACGTTCTCCACATGAAAGAGCCATTGGAGAAGATACAAAAAATTTCCTGTTAGACACAGAGAACACACCTTTTTCTCCATAGCTTTATCCTTGTTTTAACCCCAGTATTCCTTAATACTTTGTGATTTTAGTTCTTCTACATTCTACTTGGCACTCCAGTTACCTACAACAGATCCCTCTGCAAGGTACAGGCAGTGAGCATGCGCACTTCAAAACGTTCACTTGGATATTCGTTGTGTAAGAAATTAATTTCCTTCTGTTATGTGCGTCAATGCAGTATATTCTGATTGCAAACGAAATCCCCTCCTTGTTGGGCTAAAAATCAGAACAGAGCCCGTCACCATTTTAAGATATAAGTAGAGAACTTTTTATGCCTTGCTATGCAAAAACAGAAAAACCGCAGTGGGAAATAGATATCAGAGTAAATTGTTTACATTTTCATCAGCGGTCAGACAGCAAGTCCAGAGGGAATCGGTCAAGCAAAAAAGGACACCCTTCGTTTTAGGCAGTTTTGAGAACATGATGCAAAAAATGTTTGTTAATCCTTAACTTTGACATTATCTATGTTTTGTATTGCAAGGCGGTTCGAAAACTACCAGGAGCTATTTCATTGGCTCTTGGTAGTTTTAATGACACTTCTATATTACGTGACTGCTGACGTCAACTTCCTAGTCTAAGAGCAACTCTCAGAGCCAAAGAGAGTATTCGATAGGAAATTATAACTCGCTTTGCGTGTTCCGAAAGCTTCATTTGTTATCTACGTCCAACAAAGTCGCAAGGAAATCCTGTCAAAGGTTGTTTTCTATGACAAAGGCTCTTTTAAATTTTTATTACAGCACATTAGTCCAGAAAGCATGTGGAGGTAGTTCATGATACTTAAATAACTTTCTTTAATCACCGAGCGCTATCAAGAAGTAATGTTTATATATCCACTGAGTGTTATTAACCAACTTTTAATACAGGAACACCCATTAAAACGCCGATTACACTGTCCGGAAAATCTAAACAATAAATTTCTCTCAAACAAATGAGTTTTCAAGTTGACTGTAATTGATTCTTTGTAGCCAATTGAAACGAGTTGAGAATAATTGATGATGTCTTACTGTAAACCTGTAGTGTTGAGCGAGATCTCTTTAGTTAAGTGTCGCCCTTAAAGACAGCGCAGCGATCAAAATTCACCAATTTCACGGGACAGCTGGATCCTTGTTTGCTGATTCAATAGTGAGTGTAATTTATCACCGGCATAAAGTTTTCTTTTTTAATACTCGTATTCTTAAGGGGTTGGAACACATTTCCGATATTTAGCAATAATACTTATCTTTCGCAGCAGAAGTTGACAACAATTTTGTATGGTCTGTGACCAAGCCTGTCAAAAATTGAAGTAACAGAGGACATTTTTCATTTTGAAAAAGCTAATTAACTGTACGCGATCTTCAAAGGTGTTACTGAAACGAGGGATGAAGTGGCAACCGCTATCAGGTCTGTTTAAAGAAAGCGAATATAAAATTACGAAAGGGAAAATACGACCACAGTTCATGACTGTTGAGAAAAGGTGTTGACAAAGATAAATCGTCAATTATACACCGGCATTATCATCAAAATTTCGTAGAACGCTACATAAAGTTAATGGTTATGCGACATGATGTTTCTCTCCTGCCCCTTTAGCAAATCGAAGATTCGCACAAAATGTTGTAGCTGAACCAGCATCAATCACGAGGAAGTGTAGTGATAAAGATAATGTAATTATCATCTTGATGGCAAAAAATGATAATATTAATGATCTTGCTAAAATGATGACGACGATGAAAAAGGAGACAGAATAACGATTAATTATGGCGGTGATATTAACATTGAGAAAGGTTTTCGAAACCTGAGACTAGTTGTTCAAGCTTGCTTTCGAGAAGAACTTACCAAAAACCTTTTCCTGTAATAAAAAGAACATAATGATGATAAGGACGATGATGATAATAATAGTAATAATGAAATATAATAACGATAATAGTGATAATGAAATATAATAATAATAATAATCAAAATAAAAATAATAATAGTAACAACAACAACAATAATAATAATAATAATAATAGTCCTGATATGTTGATTCAATGTAGCAATTCAATGGATGTACTGGAATTAACTGTTGAATTTGAAACAAATCTTAATTCAAATTATCAAAGAAAATAGAACAAATAAAAATTTGGGAAGATCTTGCAGAAAATTATAATGTCCACTTCATTAATTTGAGTATGAGTTCAATCGGAGGGATAGTAAAGGACAAGGTCTGTTTGTTGATATGTTGAAACGTCACAAGGTTGATAACCATGATTATTTGTTACGTAAAATAATTGGATGTACAATCAGATCTTCTTATTTCTGTTTTTTCGAGTAATAAGAACCGGACTGATCCTGAGCTTTTAAGTTGGTAACTTTCTCTTTTTGTCGTGATCATTTATTACTAAGATTTATGGCACACATTGTAATCGATTTGGATATGCATTCCTGTAAGTGAGTATCCAAATGTATGCACTGAGTCAAAAGTAAATTTGAAGCTTTAAAATTATTATTATCATCATTATTATCATTATTATTATAATCATTATAATAGTACTTATTTTATGACTGGTGATTAATTTACTAAATATCAGTCATAAATAAGAAATCGTAGAAAAATTGACCACCGTATTTGCATAGAAAAGATAACATAAGCACAGGGAGGAAATGATGGGTCCTGAACATAACCTTTTACAAAGATTTTGTGACAAATTGGTGTCAAATTTGTAAAAATGATTTTGAAAGACTTTCCCTTAAAGCTAAACCTCAGATCCCCTAGTTTTCCCATTTTGTATACTTTTACTGCATAGAAGAAAAGAACAAGGACAATGTAGAGATCGTATTATTCGCCAAGTACTCCGCGTCACAGAAAGAGATGGGAAAATCTTTCAAAAACCTTTCATCGTATAGAGGTCTGTCATGTCATCGATGTCATGGAATAATCTAATGGGCCAATGTACAGTGATGCATTTAATTGATTATCATTCGGTAAGTGACTCTCGCAGTGCAACTAAGTGTGATCAAGTTGAAAATCAATTATTCCTGTAAACAACAAAAGATTTGAGGTTCTGTATTTCCCCTGGTTTACAACAGCGTAAAAGTTTCATTCTAAATAGCCAAAATCAGACACATCATTTCGTTACTAATATCCCCTGTAATTAATTCTGAGGATGTTGTTTACTAAAGCACAGACATGTGGGAAAATATCCTCAGTTGGAGATTGGAGGTGGGCAAAAAGAGACAATTATCAGCTCATAGGGGTCGGACATCATTTATTGATCTTATTGTGTCATTTTCTTTCGGTTACTGGATACTGTTGTTTTAAGATTCTATAAGCTATCACGTCTGTTCCCATATGTCAGCTTGGCTAATAAATCTTCCACCAAAATATCCGACTTAGTAAGTTAGCAACCGAGGGAATAGTTGAAGTCTAAAATACTATCCCTTTTGAAAGCATTGATTAACCTTGAGACATGGCTAGTCAATGTCCTAATCATTCTTTGTGGGTCCAAAATGTTGACTGTTGATTCTAACTCACAGCACGTGAAGTGAAAAGCAATCAAGGTTCTCAAATCGATCATGAAACATTTGTTTCCTTTATTTGAAAGGAATTTTTCATCGGTTATTGTTCAAGGAGCACACAGACGTAGTCATCTTTGTAATAGTTTAAGACCTCATTAGATCCTAAATTGTGCGAGGCAGCTTGATTGTATTGTTTTGAAACAAACCAGAGTACAACAATAGCTTTCAGAATGTTCTCCTTTACTGTAATTTTCAAAGACGTTTTATGAAACAGAAGTAAAGTAGGTAGGTCTGTAATTCGATAGGATGAGGCAATATTGAATAGAATGTCCATCAATTGTGGATAAAGGAAGATTAGTAAAGGAAGTAATGTTTCAGGCATTTGATGTTTTGGAAAAGGTTATCTCATCGGAGCAAAACATTGAAAAGCTTTCAAGGAATAGCATATAACATCCAAGATCGATTCCCGCTAGTTCCTGTACAACGCAGTTCTTCATATTATGAACTACTCGTGACTAATATGTATAGTTTTCGTAAATAAAATTCACAAGAAGGAGGAAAAAAGAATCGTTTTTTCTTGCGATGTATATATGAAGAAGTACTTACATAACTATATACATATATATAGTATCTCAACAGACACAGTGCCTTTCATATATTCATCAAGAGTGGAGCATTACCACAATAGCTGCACTAAGTGGGAGCAGACCGGACTCGAACTGGTAGCCCTCAGACTCAAAAGCCAACACTTAAACCTCCGTGCCATCATGGCACAAAGGTTTGGTGAAGGACTTTCAAAGTCCTTGGTATCACGAGACGAAACCCAGAGGTGGGTAAGGGAAATTCACTAACTTTTTCTGTTTTTCGGCT
>JANTCA010090867.1:0-13585 GCA_024741275.1 Chironex yamaguchii
TGTGTGTGTGTGTGTGTGCGTGTGCGTGTGTTTGGAAAGTTCGGTGCTGGTAGAGTACTTGCTGTTCTTAACTGACTGTTTAATCCAGTAAAACGCTAATAATGTACCACGCAAAGGTTGTTTTTTTGAGTACAGTGTGTACTCTTTTTTAAATGTACTCTTTGTTTGTTTTAAATGCACTTTCGAGTTCTCACAAAATTCAAATTCGATCCAATTATTTACGATAACCATCTTGTAAATGTCAATGGTATCTAGTCCTTTTCCCTTTTTTATCGTTCTTGTCCTTTATATTTCTCAGCTAAATAGTACATTAACCCTTGATGCAATTCGTTTGTTTTGATGACATTCACCCTTTAGTGTCACCCTTTTTTCCCCGAAGCAACGGACCCCTATCTTCCTATGAATTTTTGAAGGCCACCGCGTATGACATAGTTCTCTAGCATTAACATTACTACTTAATTTGGTGGTGAGTTAAGCAGTCTTCCGTTTTTCTAGATACACATTCATGGTCTGTAGCTGATAGCTATGAGGGCACGGGGCGCAGCTGCCTTGCTAAAAGTTGTGCCTGCCCTCCTCAATATCTCCACGTGAAAACAAATGTCTGTTGTTTTTTTTATTACAATTTTTAACACTTTTTGCATAAAAGAAAGAGATGAAAAAGAAAATCGATGAACTTTGACAGAAAGCAATATGAAGGCTTTTAATGATACATAATATATCATCTGAATACTCTTGACATTCATTTTGTAAAACCTGAGACCTAGCAAATACTGGTTTGGTAACCAGCAGGCATTAGTGTACTTCATGGGTAAGAATTTCGGATTACGATAAATATGCATTTAGTTAAACTCACTTATCGTCTGGCATTCTACTCCCTTTTTGCTTATTTGCTTACAAAGCGGTTGATAAATGTGTCAACTTTGTTTCCGGACCTTGGAATTGAGTACCTCTAATGAGCACCTTCCTATTGCTCTGTTCTTGCTGTTATTTTGAGTGAGGCTACGATATTGAATAGCTTTTTTTACTGCGGCTTTCCGACATTTGACTAGGAGCACTAACTGTTCAGTAGCCCTCAGAGAGGCTGCCCAGCACAGTTTAGTAATACAAGGGAATCTGTTGTGCCATATGGCGCACAGATGGGCGTCGCTACCTTCACATTTCGTGGGCAGTCTGGAGATCTTATTTGGTCTGCTGGAAAGAACAGGAGACTGCTTTAGAGAAATGGAATTCATGAAAGTGACCAATTCGTCTGCTTGCAGTCATCAGTGAAGTATTTGAATCCTCGACGAAGATTTACGTGTACAACATCTTTGTCTAACTCAGAATACAACTAGTAATCCTTGGTCCAACTCACAATACAGCTTCGATGCAGATACTTGTACTCCTGATCTTCTTCTAACAGCAATTTCTAAGGGCTCCCATTACACCTTGAATGTATCTGGTCAAGTAAGGGTAGCTACTCTTGACACTTCTAAGATATTTGACAAGGTATGGAAAACATGTTCTTCGGTCATCAGGTAAGGAGAGACAGGTTGACAAAACGTCTGATACAAGGTCGCTGTGATGGAAATAGATGCCGAGGGAGGCCGATGAGAACATGGATAGACAATATCAAAGAATCGACGAGTTGAGATGTGCAGGAAGCAAGCTGGAGAACGAGCGATGGGGACAGATGGAGAGCAGATGTTAATGTAAGGGTGCGCCAATGGCCTCATAGGCTACGGACATGATGATGATGGGAAACAGAACTTCTGAGAAAGCTTCTTTCTTATGGTTCCTCTTGTCGCATGCTAGGCACCGTCTCAGATCACTATCTTTTCTTTGTGATCCTAGGATGAATGTTTCTCTAGATGAGTAATCCTTTGGTACGAATCCCATCGATGATGAAACTCCCCAAGGATTTATCCTTGGTCCCCACCACTTCTATATTTCTTGAACAACTTCTTCGATCATATCATTTGTTATATCATTAGCAATTCTTCGATCATATCATTTGATATATCATTAGCAATCTTTGTCGATGACTTTGATGACTAGGTAAGTCAGTTGAATTGCTGTCAAGTAGGGCAAGAAGTGGCGTGCAACATTCAACTTTTCGGCAGGATAACTTCTCTCAATAAACCACTTGAACTGTCACCTTTCTCACCCTCTATCACGATGTATAGTTCTAAGTCTATAGTAAGGCATTTTCGTCAAATTTGGCCGACTTCTGGCGAATTTCAAAACATGTCGCAGAGCTACAATGTATACACCTGCAGTCATATATGAGATGGTTTCATTATAGATAAATGTGATTTATCGCCAATATAGGCAGAGAATGAAGATGGCCTAAAATGGTCGAAAAGGCAAGCGTGTAGCAATGAATTTTTATCAAATTTGGCCGATTTTTGGTCGATTTCAAAGCAACGCACAACACGACACTGTGTACACGTGAAGTAATGGCTAAAATGGTTTCATTTTAGATAAAGGTGCACTACGAGGAACTGCGGCAGAATGCAAAAAAATAAAAGAGAATAAAAGGGACTTAAAATGGTGGAAAGGGCAAGGGTATAGTAAGGCATTTTCATCAAGTGCAGCCCGGGGGCTGAGCGCTCAATGAAATTCCCGGGGAAGCTAGACCCCCAAATCCCCCACGTGAGCAGGACAATAAAACCCAACAAGAGCATGTGCCGCCTGTGACTAATGCAGAAGATTAGGGAGTGCGGTCAAGTCAATGAGAGTTGGGAAAAGTTAGCAAAAGAATGGAACAACAGCAAACTAAAACAACTGACGAACCCTTGCTTTTTAATAATGCAAAATAAACGAACACAAAGCGAGTTTGATGGAAAAGAACAAGGCAGTGTATCGTGTCATGAAAGCAAGAGAAAGTTTCACTGGCAAGAAATAACGTTACCAGCTGGGATTTCGTAGAAACAAAGACAGCGAAGGGAGTGTTACCACGTGTGCTCTGCAATACCCTGAGAAGTTCCCTAAAGATGAAAGGAACCCGGTCATTCCAATGTGCATACTGGCAAAATCTGTGCCACACAGCGCATCGATGCAGAGAAGGCTGGCTGGTTTTCAACAGCTGTTAATACTTATGAAGCACTGGAACTGTTGACTGCATGGAATATCCTAAAATGAATTTTAGAGAAAGACTTCTTAGCGGAGTACCCCGTAAGTCCCCTGTCTTTAGCTGGTTTTGCTTTCTGGGGATATCATATCGCAATTTGTCCAGCGCCTCTCGACGGCCTTACGTACTCTTCAAAAACTACCCAATAATAAATTATTCGAGGCGAATAAATTATTCATGCCCTCAGTTTGCTAGGGGCTCTTGCTGTTGTAAAGTATTCCATGTGCCCGCCCATCCAGCCTCCCAGCGACAGCTGTTGCCACGAATTCCTTATCTAGCTTTTCCTCTCCAAGTTTGTTACACGATTGCATCAACCAAACGCGTTTATTTAAAATACTGCAATTCGCATGACGCAAATTCTTTTTCTAATTATTACCTCCATTGCGCAAAATAAGTTTCTAAACTTAGGGGACGTAACAAAGGCGCAGTGCTTCTCCAGGTATTATGTCTCCAGAAGCCCCCTATATTTGTATAAACGGAATAAAGTTACACTCCTGCAAACACAAAACGGGTTAGATGGGCATAAAGACCAAGATTAATAGAATTTAAGTGCTTTGTTCAAGGAGTGTCAGATGGCAACTTCAGATCCTTCTGGCGATTTAAAACTGGCTCTGTAGAGATTATAATAAGAACGATAACTAGAGCATAGATGAGCACAATGAAAGATTGCCGCATTGGAACCAGTCCTCAAGGCTGATTAGACAGCACCTTACCTAGGAAACCTGATATATCTGCTATCAAAATCACGCACAAAAGTTTGATGCAAACAAGCGCACATACGTTAGCCTGCATATCAGTCAGGAAAGGTGAATAATGATACACAAGCTACGTTAACTGTGAAACCCAATGCAGTTTACTTTCTTATTATGGTCTTCCTTACAATGTAGTGATACCCATCTAACACATTTTTGTATTAAGTGCTATGCCGTACACAACTCCGTCGCTAACAAGGCTCAACAACACAAGAGCACAAAAAAACATATGAAGTCTGTCTGATTAAGATGAAATGCACACCAGTGCTTAGGTTTACATGTCTATGATTCAGTATCCATTTTCTCTACTCCCTCGGGCTCTGGGCGGTCACCTGTATCTTCAGATCCATCAGCCTGATAATTGAAACAGATAGATCAAATTAGTGAAAAAACTGGGGGGTAGGGGGATAGCAAAGGGGTGCAATCATCCAATTTAGCAATTGGCTGAGGAAAAAAATCATTTCGAAGAAGCTGACAACAAAAAACTTTGAAAATACATGTATCTGACACTGATGAAGACTTAGAACGAAATACCCAAAATAATTTCCTTCTTACCCACTGCTGGGTTTCGGCTCAAAAACCTTTATGTCATGATGGCACATTGATTTGAATATTTGCATCTGAGGATAGCATGTGCGAGCAAAGGCACCCACTTAGTGCAGCTGTTGCGGTAATGCTCCACAGTTGACAAAATATATCATATCACTTGTGTGTGTACGTGTATATATATATATATATATATATATATACATATATATTCTAAGCCTTTGTAAATTTGTAAATTAAAATTTACACTTACAGTGGTCTGATCCATACTGTCTTCATCACTCTACAAATTAAAAGTAAACAAGTCTAAATATACCACTTTTCAACGGATTAAATCATCAAGAGCATTCCCCTAATATATACTAGCCCCATACCACTTTCTTGATTTAAGGACAGTTGTTTGAATATGGTTCCATCTAATAATCTTGCACTCAATATCAAACATGACATACCTGTTTTTTAGTCCCTTTTGACTGATCTATTAAGGATAGCTGAAATATGTTAAGGGCTGATAACATACCATGAAGCAAATACAAAAGTAGTCAACATCAGACCTTATACCGTAATGCAACTATTGTTACCTAATACTCTCCATGGTATTACAGGGATATGTGAATGCCTATTTCCCAGCCCAGCTGAGAAATATACACATTATAGTGTACAATCAAGACCGATGGAAATGAAATTGACTTAAGACAATGTAAATTATGTCAGTAGACATTTGTTCGGAAGAGAGTAATTCAAAACTGATGAAACAGAACCTGCATTTCAATTCCAGAAGACATCACAGGATATTTTCATGCAAGGCTTACCTTGAAGAGGTTGTAACAATATCTAGCATGTCTAACCTGCACTGACATTGTTTGTTAAATGATTTTTGTTAGCCTTGTTCCTTGGTATATTACTTTAGTCTATAATACCGTACAAAATTGTAAAGCAAATACATTAAAATTCTTTGCAATGAACAACTGCAGCTTTACATGTTGATTTTAACTGTGAAATGATGCCTTTGTAAAAGCTATTAAATTTGATGAAAACTTATATGAACATTAAAACTGCAAATTCTAACAAGTACAGCTTCCATATCTGTACTCTATCAAGTTCTTCTTTTCTAATCTGGACTGGGTGTGACAAAGCGATGCACTGGTACTATGTTAATGTACGTTTCGTGTTATTTTTAGCAAAAAATATTCTACTTGGATAGCAAGAAAAATTTTACATCCAAGGGTTATTAAGATGCTTGTATATTGCAATTATTGTTAACTAAAACATCAAACTTGCCAAGTTCAACTGAACATGTCAAATTGGCTACTTCTGCACGTAAACGTTTGCAGAAGGCAACACAACTGAAGAACTTTGCACTCAGTGTAAAAGTAACTTCTGCTTCATTTCCCAATAACCAACCTTTTAAGGCAGTACATAGGGAAATTTGTGTTGAACGTGACCGATAGAAATTTGTAGAGCAATAAACTTGTATAATTGTTAACAACACAAGTTGCTTTATTAGATATTAAAAATTAGTGCTATGGGTACTACAGTTGAAAGATATAATTGCAAGGTAATATGTACTGTAATCAAACTAATTCTCAGTTTATATTCACAAGGATACATATTGTTGGACATCTTCATTGTCATAGATCTTTAGCTTCTGATCTAGACCAACAACAGCCACTGAACAATTCTGCAATCAAAATATACAAAGAAAGCCACTGCCTAAATACATGTATCAAGGCTTTTAAAAAACAAGTTTTAAAATCTTTGCAAAAAATGTATACAATGAAATGAGAGAAAAGGATTTCAAGACCAGAATGTAAGCTCATTTGAATACAAAGTTTAAGGAAAAAATCAGAAAACTGGTAAAATTATTTAATAAAATTAGAATTTATGTACTGGATGTTTCATTGATTGTTTTGAGGTGCTTTTTGATACTTTTGGATAGAGTGCACTCCTTCAGCATTAGGCGATTCTTAAAAATCCGTCAGTGTTTAACATATTTTTCAATGCCACAATAACATACCAATTTAACTATATAAAATGTGTTCCAGTATCTTCATTTTGTTTTGTTATCAATAATTTAAATGTGTTTGCCAACTTTGAACAAAAAGAATAAAACCTAAAAAGAATTGTGTTGGTTGAATTATTTCTTTTGACATTGTGAATATACAGCATGGACAAAGAACACAAAACTGGATTCTAATGATACTCATTACCTTTGGAGTCAATACTTGTTCACTAGGGAGGCATTCTCGAAGTGATCGGAGGCCATGGCTGATTAATTCTGATAGGGAAGCTGTTAATAACCAAAATGATAAATTTATTAGCTGGAGATTATTCAATGATCAAAAATGAAATTCTTTACCAGATAGAAGTTTCATATCCTAACACCTAAAGACACAAATCTTTCCACATAATAATAACTGCATTGCTTTTCCTGGGAACAGGTAGAAACTGGAAGATGCTATTCACATGAACTACTAACAATAAAATTTATTACCAAAGTTCACAATTACAATACAAACTCATACAGTACATCCCCACTGAGGCACTAACACAAACCTAGTATGAAAGTAAATGATTATTTAAAGTCTTGCACTTACAATCTGTGAATTTATCCAAGTTACGCTCCAAGTATGTCCTGGCACTCTAGGAAATGAACATAAAATAAATTATCAAATATGGTAACTAAAGATAAAAAATCACAGTCCAGTTTATATACTTAGGTATAGTTATGAAATAAGTTAATTTAGTAGACATCATGACATATAAAACACTAAAATATTATCTACCTTTCACACTGTATACACCCACAATTACTGCTTGAGGAAACTGCCTTGAAATGTGTCAACTGAAATTTCTCAGAATGGTAGGTAGAAATGCTAGAATCTTAAAAATGACAGGTCCTGGATGTCAGAAATGGGATTTGAAGATGTGACCTCATGCTGACAATGCATCGTACTATATATGCTGCCTGAATGAGCTAGACAAAATTCAATAAAATGTGAACTTTGAATCTTTACTTCTCTTTCGAAGGAGGGAACAATTCATCTATGAAAACTTCACTTACTTCTTTAAGGCCTTGGTCATGCAACAGTATAAAAAGAACAGTATTTTATTCAAAGCAACCATCTAATTTAGATGTGTAAATTAAGAGCAACGAAAGTCAAAAGATCAAAGTGCCAAATGCTTCATGTTTGATGTAAACATGCGCAACACATTTGAGTTTACACATTGAGCAGTGTCTCCAAAGAAAGCCATCAAGCATACCCTAACTTCAGAATTTTACTGCAACCTGACAGATATCAACCAAGAATTGATTTGTAACTTTAAGCACTACTACTGATAAACAGAAGCAATGCAACTTTCCAGATGCAATGCGTAAGCATGTTTTTGAATACTGCATAAGATAGCAGATTGGTAAACCAACACACCTGAGAACGTGCTCCAATAGCCATGCATTTACAATCAAAGAAATTTGCTGATGGACACAACTGATAAATATGTGGTCCTTTTTCCTAGAAAAATAAATTTTAAAATAATAGCCACTGAAAAATATACTGTAAAGCACAAACAGTGTTTGGCTGAGAACTAAGTTTAAATACATCATCCATAGATGAAAATCCTGGTATTTGTCGACTCAGTGGAAGCCATGGATGCTTGAAGTTGATCATGTCTTGAGTCATAATCATTTCCTGAGTTATGTTTCGAGATATCCTGCTCCCATCTCCAGTCTACTAGAAACGAAGTTGTTCAATTACATATACTTCCATGTGTGGACCTGGGTAGTGACATGGTTGGAGAAGTTTGCAGACATGGCATCAAAACATTTTGTGTTTGTTTTGTTCTATTTTCTAGTGCTGGTGGCCATATTGATGGAAGAGTGTAAGATATGTTGAAAGCTCAGCAAAAGCTTATGACTCAAGACATGACAAACGTCAACCATCCATGATCTAGTTCTAATGCCAATAAATATACCAAAAATAAATATGCACAATTGCCTTGATTAACAAGTTTCTTAATACTACTCTTGTCTCATATTTTGCAAATCTTCATGATTGAACAGAACTGAAAATTCAGTTGACGAACATCTTTTTAAAATGTTATGTCAAAAGCCTATTTGGTTCATTGACAAGGATCATATTAGCAAAAAATGCAGGAATGTCTCTTTGCACATATATAGTGATGTCACTTGATTGCAAGGCAACTTTACTGTCATAAAGCATCTCCTTGAAAAACCAATACAATTACTGATGTCACTGTGTAAATATTACTTTTTTAAAGCAATTTTAGTCACACCATTAAGAAGGAATTGAAATCAGATGCTCCCTTAGACTAGCACTCACATCATATCCTGCTACTAGAAGTCCAACTCCAAATGGTCTACGTCCATACGTCATGGTTGGTCTTTGCATTTCTGTATATTGATGTTAAGTTGATATCACATGAACAAATAAAGCAATCTCACACTTTGGCAATCTCAGGAATTAAACAGTTTCAAAAGGCAAAATTCACATACTTGTGTATATAATGCAGGTTATAAACAGAATCTTAATCATTGTGCTGCATACTGTTAAAGCTATCTCAACTGATATTGACAAATGTGGATATGTTATGATATTAAATTTCAAAGACATGAGGGATGCAGGTGTCAGTGAAATGGCATTATATGTTGGCTGTTCCTTGATTCATCTTTTTTGTGTGTTAGCTTTTTCAGTACTAAATCAGATACTACCTTCTTGTAGGAAATTAACGAAGCCTTAAATAAATGATACTTAAATTAACGTGAATCGAATTAACATGGTTAATCAAAGACAGATTGAAACAAGAATTAAATTAATGCGGTTCAGTCAAACTAGGATACATGATGCATCTAATGAACACAGAAATAAAACAAGTTTATATGCATTCTGATTTTTCTCTCCTCACAACGACAGGAAATATAGTTATCTTTTCTGTTCAACGGAATTATTATTTACACAGAACCTTTATAACATTCTGGAAATTTATGTGAATTTTAATTAACACAAATTTTAAAAAACTATGTTACTTGAGTGCCACATTTATTTCCTGGAATAAGGTAGGTACATACTGGACTTATCATCGAAACTGACCATAGACTGGTTAAAGCATAGCATAAAATGTTATTGATGACCACACACAACAACAGTAATAGATAGGGTACTATTGATGAGTATTTTGTTCTGGCTTATATACTTATGGATAGTTATAATCTTATTACTAAATGCCTTTACGATATATAAATGACATACATATCTATACGAAAAAGATACTGTCAGCTGTAACAGAAACTAATCTTGATACTGGCAAGGCTGTGTTGTACACATATCTTGAATTCAGGCATTCTTCTCTCATAAAAGAACTGCATAAAACAAACATGAAAATTCATGAGAACCGTTCAGAGTTCACGTGACAATGCAAAGGTTTGTCTTTTTACAAGTGGCGTGTCTGCCATAAATGTCAACTTCAAAAAGCTACTGTTTTTAATCACTGATGCAAATGTTTACGCAGTGGGCAGGGGTCTTGCGTCGATTTATGGTAATCAATTCCTCTTACACTATGCACAAACAAGAGCATTATACTTTGGCAAAGTGTCATTCATTGCACTTTGGTAAAGCTTTTTGGTTCTGTGTGCTGTGACTTTAATTTAGACATTGATGACCAAAAGCTAAAATGTATTTAACATGTTCAATAAGTTTTGTCTTGTGTGTCATTTTGCTTCATGTGTGTGATGAAGCAAAGCATTTTGCTCACAGAATTACAGACGCACAAATGAAATTTGGCACCAAGTAATCACAAAGGTGATTCTTCTTTTCCAAAACCATGAGCACTGCATTATAACTACAAGAGACGGATAAGATTTCTATCAAACAAATGCACCTCAGGCAGACATGATAACAAGTTTATGACCACACTGCTGGGAGCACATTTATTACTAACAAAACATCTTTGTTTATTTCTAGGCCTCTGAGATGGACAACAAGTTAATACTAAACAAATCCAAAAATTAAATAGAAGGTAAGACAGTATAGTAATTAACCAATGTCACTTGTCAAAAGTGATACGCTCATTACCTAAGAAGTCTTGCATCTGAAGTAAGACCAGCTATACTGACACCAACATGATCATCAATGGGAATAATTTTCTTCTGATGAGATGACAGTTCTGAAGAGGACCTCTGTCATAACAGAATCAAATATTCTAATTACAAAATAGAAGTATTTGAATGGTTGTAAGAAAAATATGTAGACCTATGCAGCCTTTTGTGGGTCAACTATGGCAGGAGTGCTAACTAATGCACACCTCAAGCCAACGAGGTGTATGGTGGCATACAGTGACAACCTCCATTTTAAATTAATCAGGACATGCAATAATCCAGACACCTGGGAAGCAAGGGCATGTGCAAGGGCATGCATCTGTGCTTGCACACCTTTCCCAAGAAAGTCTGCCTATGCATAATTGGAGAGATATATTGTTAGTGGATTATGGTGTCGATAAATGATAAAATTAAAGCATAATGTTGAATAAATAGAAGAGGTAGATACAGAAGAAGTTAATGTAGGCTGTCCATAGGAAATGGAGTATTGAAAATCAAATGGGTATGTCAATTTACCTTCAATGCTACGAGAAGTGCATAATCTTTGGATTTAATCCCCACTGTTGCACTACCCTGTGAAAGTGAAAAATGAAATGTAAACACTTAATGTAGAATGCCATATTTTGGTTGTTGATGTTATTTCTTACGGTACTCATGATCAAGAGAAAGCTTGTTAGGTACATAAACTGGTATGTTCTTAATGTTTATTCTATACTGCAATGTTGTGCGACAAACGCACTACATTTAACATTTAATCACTATACCCTATAGAGGATGTTACCTCCTATCTTAAAATATCTGTTTCCTGCTAAATTATCACAAATGTGATACAAACGTGCATTAACATGATGTATACCTTATGACATGACCATGTTTTGCTGACATCAGCATCATGTTTTGCTGACATCAGATTATCACATGTTCCCAAAGAATTGGAAAAGATAGATCTTTTTCTATACGTATTGCTATATAGTAAGATCAATAGGTTTGCTTTGGGCTTCAGCTGACAAAATAAACATTTAGGTCACTTTTTCAATGCAATTTTTAAGTTTTGACCTTTAAACAAAAATAATGTGACCATATCATATAAAGTCCAATTTATTTAGAGCAGTATTCTAGCATTAAATATTCTTCTCAGCCTCTTGGCATAACAATGATAAAATGCTGGTTTTCGTCTACTGAGGTGCGATAATGCAATTGCCAGCAATCGTATTCTAGCCTATTAAAATTTTTTTAGAAAAAAGCCAAATCTCATTCATGACCAATATTCAATACCTGTTTTACTGCTTCCATTGCATATTCTACTTGGAAAATCCGTCCCTGTTAAGAAAACCAAAAATAATATTAGGGCTAGTGCTTATTGAAATCACTTTATCCTGGATTCATTGAAATGGCACAAAAAATAGAAGCCATCATTGACGAGGTTGTACAAGATATACAACTCACAAAAACGCCTGTTGTTTTGAACAACATATGTTTGGACATAAGAATATCACTCCACTTTTATCCATTGCCATTCAAGTGTCTAGAACACAACTTTATAATATTGCTAAACAAAACCACAGCGCAATGAGGAGTTTTCCAGTTTTTGACATACTGTTTATACTTTTTCAGTTACATTAGAACTGTTAACAAAACAGCACAGGAACATGACCTTTATTATTCAAGCATGAAAATGTCATGTATACACATGTTTACTTTATTAGTAGATAAAATCACAGAAATATTCTTGTAGTTTAATTTCATCTGTATACTCCATAAGCAACAATAGTGAATTACAATTTACACTATTGTGTAGGTATATAAACAGATGGTGCTATCAATGGACCAGCCCTACCGTAGCATTTACTGGATATGGACACAGTCCTATACGCCTAATGGTGTGAGAAGGACCTTTACTTTTTATTGCGCATGTGTATAGCAACAGAGCATAAAACAAAGTATTGTGATGCTATATATATAATTTTTTCGAATGAAAAATTATTCAGAACTTTAAAATGTGTATATTTCTTGAAGTTTATATATATTTAATAAACATGGCTGATTGAGCTCTTGACAGATATATGTATATATATATATATTTATATATATAATGAATAGTAATTTCAGGAAAGTCTATTACCTGTGGACTCCAAATTGACACATCATGGTCATACTGATTTCGATACTAAAAAGATACAGAAAATTCTAGTTCACGTGTAACAAATTCCATATCTTAAACCATTACTTTAAATCAAATTCATATACTGTCTCTGTATAGTTACAGCTAAGGAGCAAAAAAGCTAGTTATTTTTGGTTAACTTGACATGTTTCACTTTGTACAGCATAGTACTGCTTATCAGTAGTACATTATCAGTTGTAATGGATTGACAAGGTAACGATTGCAACCTACAGACATATCCATTTTGCAAAATGTTATATAGCTTTGTAAGTTCAGTCCATGTTCTATCAGATAATAGAAGCAAAATTCATTATGAAATATACTTCAACATTTCTGTGCTTTCTCTTGAAAAAGCAATCCCTATCAATGTTCACAAATACTTCCGGAGACACGGGCAACTAAGATCAAGGTTAAATAAGTTAAATATCCTAAATTTAACCTAACAAATATACATTCTGTGTACCATCCCAGCAGAAGCAATAGCTTATCTCGCCATACTGAGTTTTATACAGATATATACTCCAGTCTAGAAAATTTGCTACGTGCACTCAAAATCTTCAGTGCATAGTTTGTGTAGAAGGCGCACAGCTCATAAAAGGAATGTGTGCAAATTCTGTTCCTGGGTTCTGGGAGCTTCAATTTATCTTCATATACGTACTTGGGCAATGGTTATCTTTAGTAGTAATTCAACAATTACATCAAACGTTATTAATTTGAGGTTTGCAGCATAAAATATTGGAGTATTATATCGAATATCGCTAATTAAGCGATATTCAATATAATAATTCTTGCAACACAGTCTCCTTAGAATGTGTGGAAAGACACGATATTTGAACAATCTTTTTGTGGTACAAAACTTGAAAATCGCCTTGAAAATTTGCGACATTGCGCTAAAATCATAC